>SSNR01000081.1:1477426-1504557 GCA_006937965.1 Callopanchax toddi
GGGGGGGGGGGGGGGGGGGGGGGCTGTTGTTTCAAAACGGTCAATAAGTCAAACCAAAATGCCACAGGATGGAGCAACTGAGGCAACAGAATGTTAACTACACATAAATATATACAGCTATTAGGGTCATTTTTTACTGGTTTACAAAATAGAAGGTGCTCATGTTTTTTTTGTTTTTTTTTTCCAGATAGGGGTAGGGTCTGGGTTCCTCGTACCAAGCCGACACCTCCTCTCTGACCTACTGGACCCGGTGCAGCAGGTCCAGCGTTTCGGCGTGAGCGAACTCTGTACAGGTGAGAAGTCGATTCACACACGCATTCTTCCTCAGAACTTCGTCTGTCTCACGTATCTTTATTTGCCCGACACACACACACACACACACACACTCCCACACACACAGTCTCAGAGTGAGAGAGAGAGGGAAGGAGGAGGGAGGGAGGTAGACTGAGTCCAGAGACGGCGCAAGAGAGAGAGATTAAATTGAACTTTTTAAAAATCTTTTTTTCCAATTGACTGAAATATGTTGCCACGGAGAACTTTAATCCCTGATTAATAAGCAAATACTAAAGCAGTCTGTAATTGCGGTATTATTTAAATGATTTTCTCAAAATTTAAATAAAAATAGTTTCTTTAAAGTGAATTTAATCTTTTTTTCTGAAGACCAGTCCTGAAAAAGGGGGGTCTTATAATCGGGGTCGTCCTATATTTGGCTCAGTACGGTAATAACTGGTCTCAAAAGGTTAAAAACAATACAATGCCAGGTAAGCAAAGTCCAAATATGTTTGTCATAGTTTGTAGTTATTTTTTTGGAATTCTGTTTAATTTGGGGTTAGTTTTGGGACTTTCCTATATATGTTTTGTATTTCCAGTATCTTCAGCCTTAAATCAGTTTTATTTTGAAGAATCTGACTTATGTTACTACTGTGAAAGATTGTATAGACATGGCCATAAAGCTAATGGTTCCAGTTAAGTTTAAGGTAAAAATACACTCCAGATTAGGTAATTTTTCTGAATCAAAAATCTCAAAATGCTTAAAAACCCACCACCATCATTACCTGTTGTCTCCTTGTCCATTTAGGTATTTTACCTCCCTGAAGGCCATGGATCATGACTGTCTTGTTTTACCAAAGCACCTCCATTTTCTGGATTCTGTGTTTGATAAGCAGATGTGATCGGCAAAGAAGGAAGCAAGCTTTGAGGCTGATAACTTCCTACCAGAAGAAAAGAAACACATCCTTTAGATGTCTCTTTTCCCCAGACTAGTTTGTTTGGCTTTTACACAAAATGTAAAAACTGTAACAGGTGTGCTGTCTTTTCAACAAAGTGAAATCTGTATGCCAAAAATGAAGGTTCTGGGTTGTAAAGGTCATACCTTGACACAAATAATACATTTAATGTCCAAAGGAAATAAAACATGCATAACCGGCTAGATGTTTGCATCGTGACTGTGTCTACCATCTTGTTTTTGTTCCCTTTTCACAGTTACAACAGGTGAGAGGAAAGTTTTGAAGGACAATGCCGTTAATCTGAGTCCCCCTGTGAAAAGCGCTCAGCTCCATCTGTTTCATTTTTTCCCCGTTTCAACCTGAAAAGGGTTTCCTCTCCCCATTCACTGATTTGAGATTCTTAACTATCGATTCTGGCAGCTAGACAGCTCTCGTAATTAAAAAATTCTATGTGGAAAATGGTAAACACAGCTCAAAGCCAACTGTGGCAGGGCTCTTCATCCTTAATGAGATTTCAGAGGAATAGCTAAGCAACCAACCCGAAGAATCAATACTTTCTCTTTCTTTCTCTCTCAAATGCTTTTGATAATCTTCTCTAAGGCTCTGATCAATTTAGGCTGATGCAACTCATTAATAATACCTGTCAGGGCCCACTTAGAGTGTGTTTAAGTCTTAGAAAAGGATCAGAAACAGTAACTTTGACATAATACATTGTGTGATCCCAGGATGCAGTAAATATTCATTTGTTTGGAGTTACTGTACTTCCAGTAGGTTTACACGTAATCAGACAGAAGTATTCGATACTTTTCACTTTTGATGTTTCTAGTGAGGAAAAACAGATTTTTACAAACCCCATAGATTATCTATGGGTTCTCTAAAATGTCCATAGATTCTCTATGGGGTTCAGGTCAGGACAGTTTGCTGGCCAATCAGAACTCAGTAATACCATGCTCACTGAAGCAGCCTTTGGTGCCTTTGAAAGTGTGGGCATGGTACCTGGCGCTGATGATTGTTACGCACCTCAAGTGTGTGTGTCTGTGTGTGTGCGTGCGTGTGTGTGTTTGTGCTTGTGTGTGTGCGCTGCGCGACCGGGACTGTGAAAGGACCTGTGACTCTTGAAGCCGGGAGTCACTATTCAACATCACTCAGTCGCTGGCTGAAACAGAACAAATCTTTATTTAAAACAATGTCAGAGAGCATAACAGCATGAACCCATCAGTTCTATCAGAGAAGCTAATTAGCGACGCACACTTAGATGTCACAACAAAGAGAGTCCTCAAACATAGTTCCACATGACAGCAGTGGTCCGCAAAGGCGCATTTGGGCAGACGGATCAGATCCGCATGCAGACTGCGTACCATTTACAGTATGTGCACAGCTGTCTATAAGCCATAATTATCAAAGTTACAAGAAATAACAGCTTGAAATATTTCTCTCTACGTGTAATGAATGTGATATATGAGTTTCACTTTCTGAGATGAACCTGTAGCTGCATCTGTTACAGAGACAAGTTCAACCCACACACTAGTATCCCTGGATACTGAACTGGTGACTCTTTGCCCTCTCATAGATTCAACAAAGTGCTGGAGACATCCCTCAGGCATTCTGGTCCATATTATCATGATATCATTACACAGTGGCTGCAGATTTGTTGGCTGAACATCCAAGATATGACTCTCATTCCACCACATCCCAAAGGTTCTGGGCTGGATTGAGATCTTGTGACTGTGAAGAACAAAGGGTCTCCTACTGCTTCCATAGAAGCCATATTATCCCATTTCTGAGCACTGCCATATAGTACCGTATTGACCTGAATATAGAACGACCCCGATTATAAGACAACCCCCTTTCCAAGACTAATCTTTAGAAAAAACCTAAATTCACTTTTTAAAGAAACTTTTTTTGTTGAAAATTTGAAGAAGTAGTTTAAATAATACCTTAATTACAGACCTTTAATATTTGCCTATTAATGCAATAACAAAGGTCTGTAATGCATATTCTAGCATGTGTGGGGTTCTGTCAGGAAAAAACCATAGTCATGCAAACTGTCAGAACTTTGCTCATGACATCTTAAATCAAAAGTCTGCATGAGGCTTTTACTCACAGTCCTCTGATCAGCTGTGCTCACACAGTCAGTCTCACACTGCCATCCTGTCTCTTCCCACAGAACGTCATCGCCACAATGCACCATCTCAGGTCATTGCACTCCATAACTCTACCACCATTCTCTAAAAATTAGCATCAAGACTCCTTTCTGTTAATTTGATCCACTTTTAATCCAGTCTATTCCGGTCGGTGTCGGCTTTTCTGTTTACTAAAAAATTGGCGCCCTCTGCTGGTGTGATTGGGTAATGACACCAATTATTCAACAATCCCACATTTTTACATTATTTTCAATCAAAACTTGTCTTATATTTAGCTCAATATGATATTTTGGGAATCTGATTCTGCGGAATGAAGATGTTGGACAAAACATGCCTATTTGTTTACATCCAGTATGTTCTTTCTTTGTAATTTTATATTGTTGATGTCAGGGCTTTCACCACCTACTGGCGTGTTTTGGGTATTTCAGCATTTTTGTTCTAATTTTTGCTTCTTAGCAGGGAACCTTTTTTTTTTCAAAATGCAGACAAACTAGAGTTGTGTACTGAGGCCTTGGTTCTGCAGAGCTTTTTCTATTCAAATGAATCCTATGAACTGTGTATCAGATAAACAGAGATATAGCTTTTGAAATGTTTTATGGGGTGTAGTATATTTTCAAAGCACAAAAAACAGGACGGCAGATGAAATATGACAGCAAGCAAACCCCCATTAGTTCCTACATTTGTAAGCAGCCTTTCACTGGATGTAGATGTGAGTTGATTATATGAGCTTTGTGCCTCATCTTGTGTCAGGATTTTATCGATTTGCTTAAATCAGCCCAGTTTCCAGGAGAAATGATGCAATTTTAGATTTCTGGATCTCAGAGATATTTGTCGTTTTAACTTTTCTCAACCACAAACAATGAAATCAATAAGCCATTTACTTTATTTTGTGTTTTCCACCAACTTATCTGTTTGTATCGCCTTTTCTCAGATGTAGGTTTACATTACTTATGTGATTTCAGCTAAACAGTGGCCTTTAATGGGCAACTTTTATCTATTTTATATCCTGTACTGACAGGGGTGGCACAAACGTACAAGTAGGGATGAAGAAAAGCGTGCCAACATTTTTAGCCAGCGTCTCCATCCTATCAATAATGAGCTGATTGCCCTCCTGCTTTCAGCCGAGTGACTGACATAAGCTCTGCAGGGTTCCTCTCATCGTGAAAAACACCAGAAAAGCTCGGACAAAAATACATTTGTCATCTTTGGATCATTAGCCTTCCCAAATTTCACCCTAAAATAAGACGCTGGGATTGGCTCTCATTATTTCACCCTGCTTCCTGAGCCACGTCTGCGTTTTAACAAGGCGAAAGGACGTTTAATTTATTCTCCAGTGCCCATAATGGATTTCCATCCTCGCAAGTCTTTAACAATGAAAACAAAACTGCGGTTGAGACATAATTTCCCTGAGGTTAAAATGTAACAGACAATGATTAACAGGACTCCCTTTCATTTAATTTACACACGCCAGAATCGTTTTCGGCGTGATAACATACATTTATTACAGCAGAGTGATGGGGAAATATTTACCAGATGCTTGAAACGAATGCAACGCCGTACATCCCCGTGTGCTAGAGTTAAACTCAACATGTATAGCATATCAGTAGGAATTTGCATTTTTCAACAGTAAATTGAAAAAGGTAAGGGAGGAAAAAACACAACAGAAGGAACTCCCGGTGGATCTTCAGGCTCCGAGGCAGAGCGTAGGAAAAAAAAAAGTACAAGCAGCCCACAGCTGGAGATAATATTGTCAGTAATTACTCCCATCCCTACTGGGCAGAAGACCTCAGCGTTGTCTGTTTCTCTGTCATATCTGGGCCAGGCGCACATCTCATTCCAGACTGCATTGGCTCTGTCAAGCATCAGTGAGGAGGGGTGGAGAGGGGGGGGGGCATTAGTGGACCCTGGAGAGGAGCGGGATGAGGTGATAAGAACATCAGAGGGAATCCGCCTCATTTAATGCTACACACTGCTGAAAGTTGGCCTTCTGATCTGTATAAACAAGAGGTGTGCGGCGCTCTGCGTGCATCTTTGCGTGAAAGAGAATGTTCTGTTTATTTAATCATTTTTTACACAATTTTGAGCAAATTGTCGCATGAATCCGAGTCACGGGGCGTACATGAAATGCTGTTAATCGGCATTATTCTAAAAAAGCGGGCTGTGTTTACAGCTGCTGCTACCAAATGTTGGGGAAAAACGCTCAATATATTTAGCCATTACTTCTGGTGATTTCATTTTATGTGAATTAAATGCTTTCTAGCAGATCCATGAAGAAATAATAAGCCCTGGGAGGCAATCATTTACATTTTTTATAAATATTTCAGGCTGCATTAGGAGTGATGGGGATCGGTTTGAGTTTTTCCAACCCGTGTCGCACTCTGCTGTATTAAATTAAATGAACCACGTAACAAAAACCCTCTCGGAAAGCCTTTTAATTATATACCACCTACACGTTAGGCAGGACTTTAACAATATCACAAACCAAAAGCAGCGATTAACTCTGAAATGTTATGAGTAAAATGGTAAAAAGGCAAAATGGACAGTAACACTGAGAAAATGTAACTAATAAAATCAATTAACTTTCATGTATACATTTATGACTTTAACTAATGAACATTTCCCTTTGACATTACTCAATTATGATAACATATGATAGATCGCCCAGTCAAGATGCATTAATACTGGATTTGCAGAAGGAAAATAATTTAAAACACAAACATAAATAGAGGACAGCGGGGTGACAGTTTAATAAGCACAGTGTTGAAAAGTGGCAGCCATACTGGCTGGGTGATAAACCGACTGCAGGTTTGAGAGTTGCACATGATTCAACCATTAATGCCATAAACAATGAAAATAACTGGTTTGAACTGGTTTTAAAAACAGATGTTGCTTTGCAGGCTAGTTGGGACATTTCTGTCTATTTCTGTTGTTTAGAAGTGAACACAAAACATCTTGGCAGAGCTGCCATGTTGTATTTTTGCCACCAGTCTGAGCACTTTAAAGGAGAGACTTATTGTTAGGGGTTGCTGGTTTAGGTATCAGATGTGCTCGGGGGCCTGCAGCTGCCAATTACATCTCACTAGATGATTGGCTGAATGTATGACTAATGGAAATGACATTAACGCGTTCGTAAAAGTTACGTGAACGCGCTAACGCTGAGGCTTTTGTATGAGGGGCCACCAGGGACATTATTCCAAGTTACCTCTCATACACACATGTGAAAACCTCTTATACACACTAGTGAAAACCTCTCATACACATATGTGAAAACTAAACCTCTCATACACACTAGTGAAAACCTCTCATACACACATGTGAAAATGTCTCATACACACTAGTGAAAACCTCTCATACACACATGTGAAAACTAAACCTCTCATACACACCAGTGAAAACCTCTCATACACACTAGTGAAAACCTCTCATACACACTAGTGAAAACCTCTCATACACACATGTGAAAACAAAACCTCTCATACACACTAGTGAAAATCTCTCATACACACATGTGAAAACAAAACCTCTCACACACACTAGTGAAAACCTCTCACACACACTAGTGAAAACCTCTCATACACACTAGTGAAAACCTCTCATACACACATGTGAAACCTAAACCTCTCATACACACATGTGAAAACCTCTCATACACACTAGTGAAAACCTCTCACACACACTAGTGAAAACCTCTCACACACACTAGTGAAAACCTCTCACACACACTAGTGAAAACCTCTCATACACACATGTGAAAACGTCTCATACACACTAGTGAAAACCTCTCATACACACATGTGAAAACTAAACCTCTCATACACACATGTGAAAACCTCTCATACACACTAGTGAAAACCTCTCACACACACTAGTGAAAACCTCTCATACACACATGTGAAAACTAAACCTCTCATACACACATGTGAAAACCTCTCATACACACTAGTGAAAACCTCTCACACGCACACTAGTGAAAACCTCTCATACACACATGTGAAAACTAAACCTCTCATACACACATGTGAAAACCTCTCATACACACTAGTGAAAACCTCTCACACACACATGAAAAAACCTCTTACAAATATCTTAAAACTAGATGTTTATTCCATATGTGTGTATAAAAGTTTTTTTTCATATGTGTGTATGAGAGGTTTTCACTAGTGTGTATGAGAGGTCTTCACTAGTGTGTATGAGAGGATTCTCACATGAAACGGAAGTCATCTCACATGAAACGGAAGGTGGTCACAAAAGAAGTTGGTGTGTTATTATCGCACTTTACAATGCGGTCCAACAGGGCTTTTTCCCCAGCTCAAAACACATATGTTTGATCATCAACCTGCAGGACAGCTTACTGAAGCAGCAGGCTAAATAATATATTGGCCTCAGCAGAGACGATCAGAACTTTGTCAAATGCTGCAACAGTCAAACAGGAGCTTCTCGCTGCAGCTCCGAGGAGAGCGGACTCGTTTTTTCCTTCAAACTGATATTGGTTCGGTTTCTGTTCCTCAACCAGCTCGGTGCCAAGCTGGCTGACTGGAGCTCACAGCCGAGTTGGAGGCAGATCACATTTTTAAGGGGAGACTCATATGGAACCACCATCAGGTGGACAGAAAAGAGACGCGGGTCCGAGGTAGTCCGGGGCTGCAGCGGTCCGTTTCTGTCCCTATTCCTACGTCGAAATGTGTTCTCCCTCCAACTCCAATGTTATGCTAACTCAGCAGCACGGAGTTGGTGGAGGTACACTAACTGAAGTAAGATCAGTCAGGAGGAAAAGGGGAGTCTGCTCTACTCGGGGCTGCAGTGATAAGTTTAGCTGCAGCGGGAGGTTTCGGTTTAACAGTTGGAGTGTTTCACAAAGTTCTGATCGTCTCTGCTGAGGCCATTATATTATTTAGGCTGCTGCTTCAGTAAGCTGCCCTGCAGGTTGGCGAGCAAACATCTAGAAACTCGAGCTGGCGAAAAGCCGCTGTTGTGCCGTACTCGGGTTGATCTGCATACCAGGTCCAGTTCAGATCATAAATCCAGACTGATCTAGAGAATAAACCAGCTGATGACAAAGTCTTCATCTGGAGAACTCTAATAACTCTCCCCGTCTGAGGGGCGCAGCGCATGAGCGCATCCACGCGATCGCCTCTGACTGCAACATTTATATGTCTCAGTTCAGTTCATAAATCCAGACTGATCTAGAAAATAAACCAACTTGGTTGAACTCTCTGGGGGTTCTCTGAACCGCTGAGCTCCCGGATTCTGGACGTGGAGCGCCACGTCCAGAATCCGGAGCGCTGCGCATTTACGCAGGAGGAGTCCCTTTGACAGGCTGCTTCAGCCTCTCGCCAATACAGCGCGGTCTGATGGAACGCGCGCGCGCACGCACACACACACACACACACACAGGTGTGTGATTTTAATCCGTCAAATGACGAAAAAAGATCAGCTAGCGTCGCAAAAACCAGGTGGACCTGCTACGTCGGTATCAACGGTACTTCATAAATCCTGGAAACTTAACATTTGTTTTAGTACCGACTTACTGGTTTTTTTTTTGACAACACTACTACTGGATACAAAAAAACCCCAAAACAATATTTACCTGTTTGCTGCAACTGCATAACATCCACACAGCTGCGGGCAGAGTGAAATCAGCTGGAGGCAGCCCCTATGCAAATTTGAAAAACCCTGCTGACCAATGGGGGCCCCCAGACACACGGGACCCCTAGGCTTCAGCCATACCCAGCCTGTGCATTAATCCGGGCCTGCTCATACACACATATGAAAGAATATATATATACACACATAAGAGCTTTTTTCATATGTGTGTATGAGAGGTTTTCACTAGTGTGTATGAGAGGTTTTCACTAGCGTGTATAAGAGGTTTTCACTAGTGTGTATGAGAGGTTTTCACATGTGTGTATGAGAGGTTTTCACTAGTGTGTATGAGAGGTTTAGTTTTCACATGTGTGTATGAGAGTTTTTCACTAGTGTGTATGAGAGGTTTTCACTAGTGTGTATGAGAGGTTTTCACTAGTGTGTATGAGAGGTTTTCACATGTGTGTATGAGAGGTTTTCACTAGTGTGTATGAGAGGTTTTGTTTTCACATGTGTGTATGAGAGTTTTTCACTAGTGTGTATGAGAGGTTTTCACTAGTGTGTATGAGTTTTCACTAGTGTGTATGAGAGGTTTTCTCTAGTGTGTATGGGAGGTTTGTTTTCACATGTGTGTATGAGAGGTTTTCACATGTGTGTATGAGAGGTTTTCACTAGTGTGTATGAGAGGTTTTCACTAGTGTGTATGAGAGGTTTTCACATGTGTGTATGAGAGGTTTTCACTAGTGTGTATGAGAGGTTTTGTTTTCACATGTGTGTATGAGAGGTTTTCACTAGTGTGTATGGGAGGTTTGGTTTTCACATGTGTGTATGAGAGGTTTTCACTTGTGTGTATGAGAGGTTTTCACTAGTGTGTATGAGAGGTTTTCACTAGTGTGTATGAGAGGTTTTCACATGTGTGTATGAGAGGTTTTCACTAGTGTGTATGAGAGGTTTAGTTTTCACATGTGTGTATGAGAGGTTTTCACTAGTGTGTATGAGAGGTTTAGTTTTCACATGTGTGTATGAGAGGTTTTCACTAGTGTGTATGAGAGGTTTAGTTTTCACATGTGTGTATGAGAGGTTTTCACTAGTGTGTATGAGAGGTTTTCACTAGCGTGTATAAGAGGTTTTCACTAGTGTGTATGAGAGGTTTTCACATGTGTGTATGAGAGGTAACTTGGCATAATGTCCCTGGTGGCCCCTCATACTTTTGATTGGTCCAGATAAACTGTAGTCCTTCATTGGCCGGGTCAGTTGGGGCATAAAACGTAACTGTAGACAAATTCTGACAGCTGTACCAATTTTCTAGTCCCAAAGTAGTCACACAGTGTCTCCTAATGTTGTTTGCTATTATGTTGCCAACCATATGCAAAGCTGATTGATATTTCTTACATTTTCTGATTCATGGAAACTAAACCAAGGGGTTTCAGACACCAGTGTCCACTGTGACGGCTTTGTGAGGGAATTTATTACACTGGTTCAAAATATCAGCGACATGAGAGCAAGGCATGGTTGAAAAAAAAAATGAAATTGCTAACCATTGCAAATGTTAGACATTTTGGAAACATGTCTAATAAAGCAGTTTGATCATTTTTCAAGTGAGATGCACGCTTTAGGAGTGGGATCACTAATGGTAGCATTAGCATTAGGCACAAAATATTTTAAACACCTGTGCAATTAAAAGAAATGAATGTCTTGTCAGGTAGGTTTAACTTTGTTCCTTTAAACGTCACCACATTATTCCCATGATCTTTCTTTGGGGTCTTTAGGCATTGTTTTTTTTTAAATTTTTTTAAATTTATTATTATTTAGGTATAAATTCTATGAAATGCACATGAAAAGCTGGTTAATTGACACAAAAAGTGTAAAAACATTAACAACACTGTGCTGCACCCAGATGTGTTGTCCTTTTATCAGCTCAGGATGCTCAAGGCTTTAATCATTTAAAGAATTAGTAATAATCAACGTTTCTCTTAATATAAACACTAACTAATTAAACAGAAAAAATAATTATGACCTAAACAACAAAGTTATCATCAAACAGAACACGTTAAACAAGCTGCACATTAAAAGCCAGGGTGCGTTAGTCAGCCAGGACTAAAAGTGAGAAGAAACAGGTTTTCAGCATCGATTTAATAGGATCAACCGTGTGGGCAGCTCTTATGTGAAAAGGTTGGCTGTTTCTCAGAACCAGATTACCTCCTGCTCAGGAACCACTCTGCTCTGTAGTTGCCTTGTTATTCTATACGTTTCTAAATGTAATTGCCTTTCCGTCTAACAGTATGGCACCAGACATCCTTCAGCCGTACCTGCTGTCATGCCCTTCATTATGTTAGACACATTACTACCTGTAATTTCATATCTGCAGCTAATGAAACCATGTGGATTGTGCATATGTACAATATTTACTCCACTGTGTAGTCGTGTGTTTATCTCTCCACATGCTTTTGCTTATAATGAGTTACTTTGATCAATTAAAGAGAAGATTTGTGATCATGATGAAAACATGAGGCAATTATTTTTCCCAAAATGTCTTTTTGATTGTAAGAGTTGAGCCTTGGTAAACATTTGAAGCCCTTAACAGTAAAAAAAAAAGAAAAAAAAACAGTGCAGGAAGGTGGACAAACTAATCACCACAGGCTTTTCTCTAAACTGTCAAACTGATTCCTTCAGTGTGAGAACAGAGCACTGAGGCGAAGAGAAATAAAAGGAGCAGTATAAGTAGAGGTGTTGTTCCACACACCCTTGACCCTGTTATTTTTTCCCTCAAAAGACAAAGTTTTGAGAAAGCTCTTCATCAGATAATTACTCCAGACTTTTTAACACAAGTCCTTAAGCTCCTACTGTCAATACCTTATTAGCTCCCGCCTGACCTAACAGGTGGATGTTATTATCTGTAGAGAATACAGAATACATAATGTTTCTGAGCACCCCATTATCCCAGCCTGTGAAGAGATAACATACAGACAAAGGCAGTATTTACTTTCCTGTACCTGAGTAATTGATTGTTTTGTGGTTGGGAAGGAGTGGGGGTGATCACAGAGCTATCGGCTTCATTGGCTTCAGAGTCTGAGCGAATCGATGCATCGACACAAGAGTAGTTCTGGTGCCATCAGTCAGCCAGCCCATCTCATCACTCTGCTTATTCATCCGTGGTAAACAATAACAACCTTCATGCTTGCCTGATGTTCTTCCTATAATCACTCGAGCATGTAGGACTGAGATATAGCCACCTGGATAGTTTGCTCCGGTTCCTACAGAAGAGCAGAAGTGTGCCTCAGAGCCCTGCGCCATACAGTAGTTGTATCCTCACAGTCCGGTGAATGAACAGAAAATGGGCTCATATGCATAATACTGACATGGGGTTGGATTGTACTGCTACTGCTCACCAACAACGTGTTTTGATCCATTAGGTAGAAGCCTGGATTCAGATTAAATTAGGCAGCAGTCCTTGCTTTAAGGCCATGAGGCAAAAGGAATAGATTAAGTGTATGAGTAACACTTTCTCTACACCTTCTTAAAGGAGATTCATCCTTAGGAATGTTTATTATGAATGAAACTTCTTTAAACTAGCCACAAAGAAAAATCAAGGTTTGTTTAAAAATGCACAAGCAGAATGAGGATGTATATATAAAAACTGAGGAGCAAGTCAGAAAATGAGTGTACATACGAGGAAATGCAGAAAGTATGAAATTAGGGTTAGAAAATTACTGTATAGGAGAATGAGAAAGCATGCATAAGAAAATCAGCATTGTGAAGTTATGGAAAGCATGGGAGAAAATGACAATGCATGTATGGGAAAAAAGCATGAGAAAATGAGAACATGAAATAATGAGAGTATGAAAAGAATATGAAATTTGAGAAAGAATGAAAAAACATGATGAGAAAAAGTAGCATGAAAAAATTAGAATACACTGGAGAATGATGAAGCATAAAAGGATGAGAAATAAATTACTAAAAAATAAGGTACATGAGAAAATTGGGTAAAATTAGATAAGCAAAAGCAAAGCGTGTATGAGAAACTAGCATGAAAAAACTGTGGAAATCATGTTTATATAAAGAAATGAGAATAGATAAGGGAATGATAATGTTTGTATGAGGAAATTAGAATTAGAAGAAAAAGCACAAGGAAACATAAATCATGACTAAAAATGAAAACGTGAGAAAAACGAGATGAGACTGTGTATAAAACTGAAAAGCACCAGAGAAAATCTGAGACACATGATAAAAATGTCTAAGGGAGAAAAGGGTGCACGAGAGAGAATATATGGGAAAAAACTGAGAGCATATGGAAAAATGAGAATGAATGTATGGGAAAATAGAAAAAGCAGGTTAGAAATGAGAACATTTGTGAGAAATTAGCATGAGAACATCAGAACATGTTATTGTAAAAACTAAAAAGAATACCAAATCATTAAAACTTGATAAAAAAAGCATGTATGAGAAAAATGTGTGAGTAAAAAGAATGAGAAACCATGTATAAGAAAATAAAAAAGTATCTGGAAAACAGCAAAATCATAAAAGTTAAGAAAACACATAAAAGTAGCATAAAAAGATTTGAGTAAATGTGAGAACATGAGATTGTATGAGAGAATGAGAAAGTATGAATGAGGACAAAATGATTGCATGTAATAAAAAGTACCATCAGAAATTGAGTGTTTATAACAAAATGAGAAAGAATGATAGAATGAGAAATCATAACTAAACAAATCAGGAGTTTTAGTTGTCATGCTTTGTATCCAAAACTTTAACTAATGATAGATTCTCAAAGTCTCAAATTCTAAAACAATTTTAATAGATGGATTAGTTTTCCCAGAGGAGGAGCATGCGCCCTATAGTGAGGCAGGTGACACGAGAAGACCAATTACAGGAACTGCACCGATACCCCGTTAGCTGCAGAGACCATGCTTCCCCAATCCAGGAGTGATGTGCCGCTAGTAATGTTGCACTTCCTGCTGAACAGCAAGGACATCACTGCCTCAAATTGACAGAGGCACACAAAGGCATGTAATCAAAAGCCCCTCTACTATAATGAGGCAGAAATATTAAACAGTACATCCTTTGCCTTTGATCCGTGGTACCACCTTTGGGCATGATAATAAGTCTGGATGCTAATATGTGAAGTGCTAACAATAGAGACTAAATGCTCTGGATAGGTGGTGAATGTGAATACCATTCAGGTCACACAAAGTAGTTCCAGGGCATGCCGTCAGATCTGAAAATTACTGTAGAGGAAATCCAAGAAGTGCAGAAGTGTCTGAGGAGTCCTTGAATCATGTTACTGAATTGCAGCATCCTGTGAAAACATATCATTAAGCCAAAAGGAGATCGGTGAATAAACTTTCAGAGTTTTTTTGTTGTTGCCAGTTTTGGAATTACATCTAAGCCTACACAGGACATGTAGCTAATGATCTAAATTTTTGAGGCTACATGCTAATGTAAAGTGATGTTTTTCTCAACCTCTGTCATTTTTCACCACACTCAAAACAGCAAAACAACACTACTTCATTTGCTCCTGGATGGTAATGCTAAAGTGCCACATCACTTACAAACAGGGCTGCTTGTTAGGTTTATGAAGTGCATATTTTAGCATTCAGACTTTAATTTAATGCACCATGCAGGGTTGCGTTATACTCTAGTACTCATTCACGATGCAATGAAAAGTAATTGGCTGCTGGGATACAAGGTTAAATGGGCCAATATTGGTTTTTCAGTCAACAGTCTAATCCAGTGGGTAAAGCCATGAGACAGCTTGACAGAAGTGCACAAATATCAGCGCCAACATGATTATATCATCATCCCTTACTTTCAACTGCCAGCTCAGTTTTAACTGAAAAGTGCTTCTTTTTATTTAGGTACACACAGCAGGTCTTTTGATCCTTCAGTCAGCAGTCAGCGGAGGCTCGAGAGTAAGAAGAAAGTTCCTCAAAGTAAAACCTAAAGGATGGGAGGAAGCTGAACGGCGCTTAACTCAGCAGCCAGTGAGCAAATTCCTCAAGCAGAAAGGAGAGAAAAAAATAATGACGGTAGTTAGAGTAGACATTGGGTGATTCACTTATCCGGTTTTACTGTTTAATTCCCCTGATTTCATTTGTTTGCTGTTGGCTTTGTATGCAAATATACTGTCTGAACTGCCTTACTACTGGATTACCAGATTTTAGATTTCCTGTCTGAAATGTGGCTCCCTTTATGAAAAACTTCACAAACTGTTTACCAGTGTCACAGAAACAGCCGTTAGCTTCGGTGTTACCAGGAAAGCAGCTAGCTGTTGCCCACACTAGGTGCTACCAGCAACACCCTGCTTCTTGATTTCATACACACAATGTGGTATTTATAAAGGAAGGATGTACAGCGAGAACGTGTGCACCTGATGCATTCTTTACACTGAGTGTACACACTGGAGCAATTTCTGCCTGATATGGTGGAAATGAAAAAATAAGGTAACAGGAGATAAAAGAAAACAGACACATTTCATGGAGTGTGCTCCCCAATTACCGTGAGTGCTATAAATAAATGCAGCTGTGTCTAAAAGTTGAGAAAAAAGACTTTCCTAATTGTTTCTTTTAGAGGAGAATGAGTGTTTAAAGATAGCTCTAAATGCAAGTTGACTAATCTGCAGCTTTAGTGACCTAAAAGCTATTCTTTTAGGGATAGTTCTGTTTGAAGTGGAGAACTTCCAAGTAGTCAGTATCTTACCTGCAGTAGTAGCAGAATCTGTTTGAAGAATCAGTTGTACTGAACTCACAGTGAATTAAGGGATTTTCTTTGAAATGGTCATAAGGGTTTTGTCCTCGGGAGTCTCATTTGAATTTTGACCATTTATGCAACTAAATTTGATCTTAACCCAGTCAAGCTAAACAATTGCACACCTCCATTTGGTTTAGTTTAATTTTCACAGTGCACTTTTGAAAGTGGACCACACTGTGTGGACAATGTCGTGCGCAGTTACAACATATGCTTGTTTGGAGCATGATTGTATGACATGAGCACGGAGAAAAATAAACATAGAAACTCATTGGTTGGGATAAAAAATGGAGATTAATTTAGGTAATACTGGAGTGTCCCTTTGTATTTTAGGGTTCAAACCTTATTGCTTTTTCACATCAGCTTTTTAAAGCATTTTCCAAAACTTTTCTTCCAGGATCACACAGCTGGCTTTGTTTGCGTTTACTACCCAAAATGCACTGTGCTCTATATATCACTTCCTCTCTCTGGTTTGCTGAATAATCCATTTACTTTTCACACTGCAGTTCAGAAGAGCTTTAACTCCTGTCCAAACAAAGCTGACTGTCGTTTAAAGTGGACCAAACATCTCTGATGTGAGAGTGCTCTGACACACTGTGCAACTGAATTAGAACATTTTGCACGATTGTCTTGTGAAAATTGCAGTTTGTTCTCAGTTGTATCATCATCAGCCACGTGATCCACCACAACCTTTTAGCGAAAGTGTTGCAAGTACCGAATCAGCATGATTCCAACTAATGATTTTATTTTGTGTCTCCAATTAGTCTAAAAATTGCAGCTCCGTGAAATACTCATTCCAGGTTTTTGACTCTGGAAAATGTCCATTGACTAAGAAAAACTTTTCAATTTACAAGTGATTTACTAGTAATTATACAAGCCTAAAAACTTGAAATGTATTTGTGCTGCTGCATGCAAATCATCTATTGAAGTGTGCTCCTTTTTGAATAAAATGGGAGAAGACAATTGGGATTTGTAAAAGAACACACACCCATCACTTTAAATTGACTGAAATAAAAACACACTTTTCTGCCTTGTTGTGTAGACACAGTTTTAGTCATGGAACTAAACCCTTACAGGGTTTCAGCTCTCCTTTATCTCTTCATCATCTCAGCTGGGTTGCCAGGGATTCGCTCTAAATCTCAAGGCTGAGCTCACGTTTTGATCTGTGAGGCTGCAGAGGCCCTGGAGAATTTCCTGCAGTGACATCATCTGATCATCCCTTGAGTGAATTCCACCGCTAAAACGACATCGATACTGAAATCTCTTGTTATCGGGGAATTAACGCCGACCTTTTTGAAAGATCTCTAACCCAGTCAGAGGACTGAAGCTATAACTGGTTTGCTAGACTCCTTGTGTTCCCTGATGGGTTGTTTCTCAGATCTTTTACCATCACAGT
The DNA here is from genome assembly GCA_006937965.1 of Callopanchax toddi. Taxonomy (NCBI): domain Eukaryota; kingdom Metazoa; phylum Chordata; class Actinopteri; order Cyprinodontiformes; family Nothobranchiidae; genus Callopanchax; species Callopanchax toddi. The sequence continues at coordinate 1,494,520 of SSNR01000081.1, forward strand.
AATCTTGGGAATGACACCGGCATTGAGTTTACACTCCTGGGATCTTTTTTTCTCCATGACTTCCAGATCCCCATATTCCATTTGTGCAGGATTTTCCCTTTTATATATATATGTATTTTTGGGGTTGTTTTAGTAAAATGTACACCATTAGCACTGAGCAGAAACATTTAACCATGCAAACTTTAACCCATCTTCTCCTAAAACATGTAACTAATTGGTAAAGCTTACACACAGCATTAAAACCCTGTGAGTTCAAAGTTTCCTTTCTGTTCTGCACTGCTCACCTGTGAGGTAACTCTGTGCTATTGTGCAGTGTTGCATCACATTTTGATGCTGAGAATGCTGCTGAAAAAAATCTTGAGCCAATAATTTCCTCTGCAAACTTCAGCGTCCTGGATCTCTGCTGCCTGCTCTCGAGAAACAACATTTACGAGATATGTTTAGGGTTGTTAGGCTTTTAGTTTGCAGACTCCATTGCTGTTACACAAGCTAATAATCATTTTATTTGGCTCTAAGAATCACAGCTAGATATCTGCTCAGGATTTTTCACCCGATTTGGAGGGATAGGCAAATCCTCTCTGGCAGGCATGAAAATAACAAATTATTTCTCAATAGGATAAGAATATTCTAACAAAAAAATTAATAACTCAAACTAGATTAGTGTCATTGTGCAATTAGGTGCCCACTCACACTCTGACCCTGTAATTAGGTTGTGGACAGGCTCCATCCACTGTTAAGAATAATTGTTTTTATCAGTCTTCTGCAGATTCCAGCCAACAAAGAGCTATTAAAAGACTTACTTTGATGTTGTCATGTGACTTGCTTGGAGGCTTTTGTAGGTTAATGGAAGGATAATCGGGAGTATTTGATCTCAGTGGAGTAGCTGGTATTAGCCTGTGACAGACTTTTTTTTTTTTTTGCCTCAGCGGTTTTATGTATATACATGTTTCCACTTTACCATCCATTTACAAGATAGTGTTATAAAAGCTGGTCTTCATCCTGAGGTCAACAGCTGCATTTACTATATTTGTGACCACGATGGATGCATTGTTTTTATTCAGATTTGGTTTTAATCTTTCACAATTGAGGCCAGGGATTTCATGATTTAGAAGGTGGCCTTTTTCAGTGTCGTGAGGTGGAGTGATGAGACCTAAAATAGCAGTGATGTCATTCTTAAATGAACTGGTTCTAGGAATCAGTTCAATTCACGCTCACACATTGAAGCAACAAAAACCGACTCCCGCCTGAGAGCTGATGATTCTTTTTTGTTTTTTATTCAACCTATCAGGTGTAGTGATGATTACACCATTAGGTTACAAAAAGGAAGTGCAGTGATACAATCTACAATGCAAAAGTGAGAGTGAAACTTAATGCATGCTGATTGGCTCAGGTTGCAGCTCATCACTGTGCAGTGGCAGGCTGCCAGATTGATATTTCTATAGATGGTAGATGTAATACGAGTGTGCAAAGGAGCATAGTGGCAACAGGAACAGGTACGCATGCATTATTTTTGGAGCTCATGCCCACTTGCACACCCCTTACAGTAAATGCACAAGTTTATAATCTAACGATATAACCTAGGTAAAATAAAAAACACCTCACAGATAAGAACCTCCTAAAACGAGGAGCCTTTGGGGAACTATAAGATTTGACTCTTATAGATAAAACATAATGCCCATCACTAAATCTGAGCTCACACTGCAGCTTATGCGGTCTTTTCACATATCTGACATGTCTATAGTGTGAACGTGATCCAAATTTGATAACGACCACATGTATGCTGCAAGTTTGAGCCAAAGCACTTCTGTAGCAAGGCATTCTGGGATGAGAGAAGGTACACACAGTAGCTATTGAGGATCTCCTAGCTGAAAATGAACCGAGGACATGAATGGAGGATCAACAAAGTTTGTTACCTCACTTATGTTTGAGCAGATGACTGAATTTATCAGCTCTGATTCATAAAATCATTGAAGAGTTCAAATTGTCCCTAATTGTCAAAATACGAAAAAGCTACAAATTAACAAAATTATGAAAAAATTTGGACTGAGGAACGAGTACACAGGGAAAAGAAACGGTGAAGATGCGAACAAAAGCTCTAACAATGAAAATGAGACACTGGGGAATATATCAGCTGGGAGGGGCGATTAATGAGTGACAGCAGCTGGGCTGATTAACAGAAGAAAGACAGATGTGAGAGTTTAAGTGACAATGACAACAATGGATGAACACAAGAAGGAAACTAAAAACACAAAAAACAAAACAAGCTTTAGAAATCAAAAGCAAACTCCCCAAACTGTGAGAATCAAGTCTTTTTCTCCCAAATCGACCCAACAAAGGCTGACAGTTGTGTAAAATGTTTCAGAAATAACAACTGTTTCCACTTTCAAACCTTCCATACAAATGGTGAATGTGATTTTGGTTTTTAACTCACCAAGTTTCAGTTTGGCTATTAAAAAAAAGGAGAAAATATTCTACTCGACATCATTTTATCATAATATTTTATGTACAAACTCCCTAATTGTTCTCACCTACAAGAACGTGTTACTGTCTGTCATTATGCATACCGTAAGAGTTAAGGATATGATTTCAACCTTTTTTTAAGTAAATCCTCCTGTCTTTGTATTCTTGCTGCTTCAGTCGATCGTGGTGCAGCTCACTTCTCAATTACCTATCGTGAAATTTTTACGCTCTGTTGACAGCAAATAGTTTTAATGAGGTTTTCTCTGCATCTTCTCATACGACTCACATTATCTGGAGGAAATAATTCCCCATTAGTGTTGCCATTAGTGTTTGCTGAAGCCCCCTTTTTTTTTTTACTGTAAGGAAGAATTGCTCTCCTGGGATGGTGAGAATGATCAATTCTTATGTAAAATAGTGTTATTTTAAAAAATCATTACAAGCAATTTTACTATGTTTTTAAATATATGAGGTCATTTGTATTCATGAGGCATTCTGGGTTTAAATCAGATTCTATTCATTTAATACCTCAGTAGACAGAGGGGCTCTTGGTTATGATTATAATTAGGAACGGAGGATGGACACACACACAAAGCTTCTTTTTTTTTTAAAGACGAGTGTCTGCCATGTAAGCTTAGCTATCTATATAAGTTTAAACAAGCGTTCAGAATTGTATTAATCATATTAAAAAATGTTATTTAATTAATAATCATAATGAGTTTTCTTTATTCAAGCAATAAACCAATGTATGCACGCAAAACAAATCTAATTTCTGCACAAATGAAGGTAAATTAGTGAAGTCGTAGATTTATTAGTCATATAAAAGTTTTCATTAGTAAAAACTGGTTTTTTTTTTAAGTATTAGCTGTTTGTACTCACTGTTCTTTAGGATCATTATGAGAGCAGCAGTTCTTCTTTCTTACTGTTTTGTGCTTCCATTAAGTGTTTTACTCTCAGCCGATCACTCTTTTTTTCCCTCTGTTAGTGGGCTTTCAATCTGCATTTTATATGGGTTACCACACACTTCCAATTAACTTTGACCACAGTGGTCCCTTTAGGGTGATTAAGGTGGACAAGTGGATGATTAATGGTGTGATGATGGAGCGAAAGTGAAGCAGGAAGTATAACTCCAAGAGAAAATGTAAAGGCTGTTTCGGAGAGATTGGATGATGTTCAGAAAATAAGTACATTTCAAGTACAAACTATTTAACTTTGATATTGAAATTGTATGATTATAATTTGTGAGATTCTTCCTTTGGGTATTTCATGAAGGTATTTGTTGATTTGATCGTTTGTTTTTTTACCAAAGAAACTCATAGAGCTGTTCAATTAGACAAAAATAAATCACAATTTATTTAGTTTGTATCAAAATCACAATTATTTAACATTAGTACTATTAAGAGTTCACATTAAGGAGACTGCATTTACATCAGCAGGTGGCAGAGCTGCACGGTTTATTGGTGATTAATTCTTAAAGGCACACTATGCAGTTTTGGCTTGTTTTTAGCACCCCCTAGTGTTCGTTTTAGATCACTGTCGTAAAAACGTTATTGTCTTTGCTCAGAAACACCTAAATCTACCTGTTGAAATGTCTCTTCAGCCTTCACTGCTTTCTACTGAGTGGTTCATCACTCATTCAAAGAAATCAGCTGTGTTCAAGCAGGGAGAGATTTAAAAAAAAAAAGCACTCCGGCACTAGCATAACAGCTAGCCACATTGGGTTAGCCTAACGGAAATAAATGTGTAAAATCAAGGGCGGCCCAGAAGAAAAAGTTTGTGAACCACTGCCTTAGAGAATAGACAACAGAACAAGTGGACAACATTGTTCAAGATGTTGGAAAACAAAGATACAGAGACATGTTTTAGATATTTTAATATCACTTGGAGATGTTAAACTTGAATATATATAGCTGGAGGAACATTTTCAGAACCTTAATCTGGGTGTTGACACCTGTGTCAACATGGGTTCCTATGAGTAAAAATTACTTTTATGACAATATAGCCTATGTGTAAATTTACAGGCCTATTTAGGACAAAAATATATCAAAGGCATGTTTTTGTAACGTTCAGACATTAGTTTAAACACTTCAACTAATAAAACTTCATTTTTAGCTTCATCATCAGTCACATGAAAAAACATGAACAGACAGCATTGCTATAAAAGCAGAGAAGAGCTGCTATGGAAGCATCTAAATATGTAGTGTGTAAACAAAATTAATATTTATTTATTAAGCGTCAATGATTGGAAGTTGAACTGTGTGGAAAGATACCACTGCTTGCTTCACCACAGAGCACAACTAAAATGTATGGTGTACTTTTGACATGTTTCATATGCTGCTGAGTGTTGTCACTGTTCAGCCACTTTTAGTGTTCTGATTTTCCTAAAACAACCATAACATATGAGTTCAGCCTTCTGAAGAGGTGAATACACCTTACTGCTTGCAAAGTGGAACAACTTTTAATGCTACACAGCAAAATCAATAGTGTTAATTTCCCTGTGTTAACCATTTTGAGTTGATGGGGGTCAATTTCTGTGTTGTTTCCAGTACTTGCAGTGTTAAAACCGCTCAGGGGGTGGAGCTATTTCGCTGAGTTGGGCGCGCACACTCTCAGTAGAGTCAGTTTCGCATTTGATTTCAGTCGGCCCTCGTGCAGCAGGAGAAAACGTATTTTTATTCTATATTACTTTAAAAAAAGTATTTTTTTTAACTCGGTTAAGTGTTAAAAAAACACTATAAAGTGTCACAAAATAACACTGTGTGTTAAAAGGTAACACTGTGATAGGGTTAAAATATTAACACTACTCAAAGTGTAAATTTAATACTGAGCCGGTATATAGTGTTAAGTTTAACACTATAGGTGTCAAATTAACACATCCGATTTTGCTGTGTAGTTATAATTTTGTCAATTATATAGGTTTCTAATTGTTTGGAGCTGAAATCAAAATTGAAATACAAAACTGATTTATTGCTCAGCCCTAAAAAGAAAAATGTTGACCCCAGTGGCCACCATGAGCAGTGGTGGCCTGTCAATAGGGGGCGCTGCCTCACCAGACTCACAGGAGGAGCAAGAAGACGATTGGAATCAAAACAGTTTTAATAAAACCATGAAAATTAAACTAAAGGATCTATCCATTATACATACTATAAGTGCTGTGTATAATCTGCATTTAGGTGTAGTTAAGTAATCTAAAATAGTATTTTTAGTTTATTCTGATGGGACCCATCAGTGGATTTGACTTTATTTTGTTGTTAATTCACTTCATTATTTGAGCTGATTGTCATGACTTGCTTGGTTAGTGGTTGTTGTCTGAATTGTAACATTAATTATCTCACTGTGTTAGTTATAGATGTATTTATTTGTTTGTGGTGTCAGCAGAAAGCTAATTGTGAATATTAAGTAATGTTTTTGACCTTGTGTAGGTCAGGTTGTTTTTCCCTGAAACTTTTACAACTTCTGTTGTGACCACATTGTGGCTGTTTTTATTATTGTCTGTCAAACTATAAGACAGTTTAAAAATAGATATAAAAATATACGGTCATTTATACCAGGTACAGTAATGAGGAGGGTGTTTGAGCTTGACAGAGTTGCCTTGTCTTAATTCTTTATTATCATTAGCTTATTTTGTATTATCTTATGTAGTTGTTTTTTTTTTTGTGTATTTTTGTTTTTGGAATTGTGGTTCTTTTGTTATTGTAATGATCAGTTACTAGTATTACTGTGATTATTGTTATGACCGGAAGTTAATGAATTTGATTAAATAGATGGGTTTGTAAAGAGGGAGTGGGATAAAAATAAGTTGTACTTCATCCCACTCCTTTTCGAATGTGTAAAGTAAATTTGTGCTGTGATTATTGATTTTTTTGTTGTTGTTTTTTTTTTTTTTTTTGCATGTTTGAATAAATACCATTGAGTGATTGATTGATTGTTATTTGTGTCTGATTATATTGATATTATTCTAAGGTCTCCTGATGATTTATTTACTGTTTGATGTGTAGGATTAGGCCAAAACTGTGTGTGACCTAACTGCACAACATTTTTAGTGAATTGGTGGAAGGAATTCTTACCAGCAACATTTTCAGTCAGATGAAAATATTTTACTTCATTCTCTCTCCTAGTGGTGATGTGTTTTTTGCACATCTGAAAACTGACTTGCAAAAATGCGCCCCACCAAAAAAATGTCACCAGCCGCCACTGACCATGAGGCTAAACCAATAGGCCTTGCCTCTAGTAAACCGTTGTTGACCTATCGCTCACTGTATGCGTTTGCACAAAGACCCTGCAAAAAGCATCCATGCATGGGTAGCAGGGGCTTCATCCTGTGTGGAGAGGGGCTTATTAGGCTCAACCTTAAAGCAAACACAATTTTCTATGGCAACTAATTACTTTACATTGCATTGATTGTGAGAAAATCTAAATTTGAGATTAGAGTGTTTTGTTGTAAACATGTTTGATGGCTCTCATCCTACAGCTTCCACCTCAGATTTCCAAAGCTTAACGTTAAGTTTAAAAATGTAAATAAATAAAAATATATAACATTTCCCTTCCAAGTCTGAAGAGGAAAAAGTTCAAGCACGTCGTTTAATGGATTTTTTTGTTGGAGTGCTTTTACAAGTTTGGCGAGCCATTCCTGCCAGAAGCAAGTCTGGGAGTGAGAAGACTTCCATACATCATTGTACTTAGGCATTACTGTGGGTAATGAAGTGTGAACTAGGAGTAGCACTTCATTTTGTCATAAAGAGTGTGAGGGAGCTCACTGTAGCACAAGGAGATTGTGGACCATCTTCAGGCGATCCCAGCCAAGTGCCTCAAATTACGGTAGTCAGTTAGATGAATAAAAAATGAACTCTGCTATTGTTTCACATTTCACCTGGAAGTAGAAGGAAATGCAGGCTGCGTCTGCTGAATGTGTTCCATTCAAGGTGAGCCTAGGAATAAAAATGTTCAATGACTCTTTCAGGTAAACTTATTTATTTCCTCTCTTAGCCACTTTTCATCAAGTGTTGTGGACATAAAAGCACAAACATAAGAGGAACTGAAGGAGGCAGTGATGAGTATTTTCAAGTTGGTCTTATAGCAGACTAAAAAAAGTCACCATATGAATAAAAATGAATGTCTTAGACTGTTTAGTTGATAAAAAGAACCACTAATTCTATTAAAGTTTACTTCTGGTGAGTGGTACAAACCTATTAATCTATTTTTTTAGAAAGAGGCAGAATTCAAAACGGCTTTAAATTTTAATTTGTTGATGTGAAGGTTGATCTATATGACAATGATCCTTTAAGGGGCATCAAAATCCAAGGGCTAACAATATGTCAGCCCACTGGGCAAATGTCCGTATGCTCGATGGTCAGTCCAGCAGTGGCTGCAAGAAGGGCAGCAAAAGAACAGTTTACAGGAAATAATCTTTATCCACAAATGTGGGGAAAATGTAAAAATTTTGCAGATGGAAAAAATTAAATTCACAACAGAATGATAATCGAAGTGATGTTATCTTTGTTTTTGATTCCTACACCCCATTACCATGTTGCTGCTCATCTCTAACATAAGGGTCTTCAAGAGTTTGAAGCCAAACTGGCCCTGTTGACCTCATGTCTGGCCTATAACCCCACTGTGATAGCATCAAGCTGCACCCTGACTCATTCCTAGAGAGTCAAACCAGAGCAGGGTCTGCAGTGGTGTGATCATGGGTGTATTGGTTTGGATCACCATGGGGGCAAGCTGCTGACATAGAGCATGGTGAGAGTGCAGGAGAGTGTCTTGAAGAAGTGGAAAATATAAAAAATATGTATTTGGCAAGTATTAAAAACCCATTGCCATGATAGCTTTGCCACTGAAGCAGGTTTTACAAATGTGCCGCCATCTGGCCACATTATAGGAGAGTGTAGAGTCTGAATCCAGAGTGAAGGGGGTCTTAGCCTCCTGCAACACTTACACTGATGGTTTGGAAACTGACAAGATCACTCCTTGTGTTTGAATTGTAGAGAAGTCACCATTCACCTATTCAGTTTGTCTTTAGCAGACGAGCCTAAAACTTGTGAATTACAGAAGTTTTAAAGCGTTTTCACCAAAGAGAACATGCTGCGATGCTGAAAAGAGGACCCCCACCTCATTAAGCTGTCATTGCTTGCCTTTGTTTTTTCACACTGACAAAACAAGAAGTAGTGTGGTGCTTTTAAATTTGCACTCCAGGGTTGGTGAATCAGAGGTGTGTCAACACCATCGGTCTGGTTTGTTAAGCCATACCAGCTCTCTCTCTCTCTCTCTCTCTCTCTCTCTCTCTCTCTCTCTCTTTCTCTCATTCACACACACATACACACTCTTATACACACACTTGGATGGAAATAGTCATATTTCTTCCAGCTCAGAGGCTAAATCTGACCAGTATTTGAATTCAAACAAGTTGGCCAGTGATGTGACACTCTTCACTGATGATCTTAATGTTTTATGGACCAGATGGTTAAAGGACCTTTTAATGACCAATGTTCTTTGCACACACACTTGAGTTCTGTTATTGAATAGCTTTTTGACAGACAATCAGCCTGCACTGGGGCAGTTTGTCACTGAAACCTCTAAAGCTGTCCTTTGTTTGGGAGTCGTTGACAGACCTTAGATCTGCTGCTCCTTTGAGTCCAAACAGCTCCTCCATGTGTTGCAGGCTTCTGATGATTGTGTATTCTGGATGCCTTTTTCCTGGAGGTGTTCAAGGCATGTTCGGCTCACAAGGGAGTCGATCGCTCTAAAGAATATATCTGGCCCCAGAACAACCACAGAATTCCACATAAAAAGAAAAATGCTAGTAAGGAGGCATCTGTTTAGTTTGTCACCACTGAAATGCATCTTTAAACACACAAAATGAACTGACCACAATATTCGCCTGTCTCAGAGAGTGAATCTAAATGGTTTCAAAGCAGACACGAAATAATTAAGCGCAGAAGAAAAGAACAGGGCGAAACGATGAAAAACAACCTGTCTTGACAAATTGTTATTTGGGAGCAGCAATTTCCACACACCATCTTTATAATGGGGTTTCATCTGAGCAGACAACAAACGTGGCTTAATGAAGTTCACAGTTAGAGACACAACATATTAATGCATCCTCCTTGGTTTTGTTGGCCTTCTTAAAGACACATACATGAAGTTTTAAGCAGCCGTTTTATCCAGCTTTACAGGATGAAGAATGTTTAAGATCAAACCATTCTGGAAATGACCCGTCTATGAGTGTTTTGGTGTATTTTACCATGCAACTGGGCTGTTCCTTTAAATGCATTTAGAAAAAAAGACAAAGTTACCTGCAGGCTGAAGCCAGCCTTCTGATGGAAACGTTCAGAGGCTTTCATTTGTTCCTAGGCAGGCACACATAATTTCACAGCTTGATTTATTGTCCACACAGACAACACTTCCCCAGGATATCGAGCTAAGTGTGCTGCATTAACAACCTGTGCTGCTGTTGTAAGCAGCTGCTTGCGTAGATGTCAGATGGATTCAGGGATCACCTGCAAAAAAAAAAAAGTGTGTGTGTGTGTGTGTCTGTGTGTGTGTGTGTGTGTGTGTGTGTCTGTGTGTGTGTGTGTGTGTGTG
>SSNR01000081.1:1504567-1516169 GCA_006937965.1 Callopanchax toddi
TGTGTGGGGGGGGGGGGTTACAGTATAAAACAGATGAGTTTACCTGTCTAGTCTTCATCATTCTTTCCTGTTTGCAGAACAAACTTATTCACATTATTTCCCAAACTCAAACGTAACAAAACAGAAGTTGTGCTTGTTGGCTCCAACCAAGATACATCTGTATGCTGACGACACACTAATTTATATAACATCACCCTACCTGAGTCAGGCTGCAACGTTCTGCATTTATATTTTTAAATTGTTCTCGACTTAGAACAGCTGATCCTTCTAACTCTAGAAGTACCGGTAATAAAGAAAGTCACTTCATATAAATACCTGGAAGTATGTTGGATTTCAATGTTCATGTTGATAGTTTGTTCAACAAAACTTCCACCTTAATTGAGTTTCTTATCAATTTGAACAACAGCTGTCCAACTGCAGCCAGAAAGGAACACAATCATTTAACACGATCTCTCACTGAGTTGGGAAATATAGGCACCAGTTTATGTCAGCAGCTGCAGAGTTTTCCTATTTAGTGGTGTTTAAATTCATTATTAACCCCAAATCACTTTGATCCCACTAGAACTAGTTAACAGTCAGAGGTTTGTCTAAAACACATGGATACGTCATTATTAATACGCCTTATTAAACCTTCTATTTGATGGATCAGTCACATGAAGCAAACATGAACAGAGTGCTGCTATAAAACCACAGAAGAGCTGCTACGGAAGCCTGGAAGTCCAAGCATGGAAATTCCAGCCCAAGATGCACGCGAGGTTACCATGAGTTACATCATGACCTGCATGTGCCTTTTGTGTTGAGTTTGGCCTGTTTCTTCCCTCTGTTTCTTCTGCCTTGCCACTCCGCCACAGGTGTTGTTTTTTTCCAGTCCACTCACCCACCCGCACCTCATTTCCCTGATTACCTATATTTGTTGTTAGTCATTTAGTGTCTTTGTTAAAGCTGCTCTAGGTAATCTGCAAACAAGCTAGGTATAGCTAGCTAGCTTACACAAACAAGATCCCAGAACTCTCACTCCTCCTGTCGGCTATAATTCCTATGCTGTGCCTCCCCCGGATATGGGACCGCGCATTGACAAGGTAACAAGAGGGTGCAAAACACCAGTTGTTGAAACGCTATGCTAATGTTCAGCCTGGTTTTTCCTCTTTCTACGTCCAAACGTTTTTTGTTTTCTGCTAGCTGAAAAGGTGTTTTTCTTTTTGGGACTCTGGTATTTTTTCCTAAAATTGAAGTGCTAATAGCTAATAGCTAACCGCTAATTTCTCTCCTGCTCTCACTTCCAGGATGTTCTGCTTTAAATTGCTCCAGCACGCCTTAATGGAGGATCCACGCAGTGTGGAAGTGCGGCAGTTCACTGAGACAGAGCCGTATTGTCCAATAGCTGCTTTTGGTCCGAAGCGTATGAATGGCTGATTTTTTTCGTTTTTTTTTTTTTTATCGTCACAATATATTTATAGCTATACTATGTTAGAACGTTGCTAAGAGGCATGAAAAATATGTTTTAAGCTAATTAGTTTTTCAAATTAAACAGCGCAGTTTTTAGACACAAGAGGAACATGCTTGCAAGTTAAAATGTGACAGAATACTTTCAATAATCATTTTGGTGATTATGTTGTTGTAGGTTAGTGGACTAAAATGTGATTAACTGCAACCCTGAACAGGATCAATCAGGTAAAGAAAATGAATGGATGGAAGGAAGGCTCCAACTCATTCTAAATGTCTACATTTCTCTGTCACCATTAACAGTTACACACTCAGTCCCTCTCCTTATGTGAGTCTGGATTACATTCTTGATAGCCAAACTTTTTTGGAGAAGCATTTCAGAAGTTTCTTTCATCTTTCATATATTCATCTTCACAGTGCTGCATCCATAAACTTGGTCCAGAGCTCCATAGTCTGAGAAGTCCCTCATCATTAGAATGGTCCTGGTGCACCGCTGAATCCAATTTAATATTCTTACTCAGGAAGCTCTCCATAATCTTGCTTCTGCCACAGATAAATGCATTATTATCTACTGTTTATTATTCATATTGGAAAAAGTGTTTGATGAAGAAGCATTAACAAATACAGAGAACATTTATAGCCTGAGCTCATTTAAAACACACATCTAACATCAAATGCTTCAAAATCATAGACATGGAAAAAAATGCTGTCAAGTTTAAAACAACACTATTGCTGTAGATAGCTTTACACCTTTTGTAGTTTTTCCGTTATAAATGTACAAATGTGCTTATTTATTACCCAGACACAGCTCTGAGTTTATGTCTGACGATGATCTCTGAGCCTGGCTCATTTGCATGTATTTATGGAAGTTTCACTTTCAGAACACAGGAACCCAGAGAACACACTGAATGAATCATGCAGACGTTTCGCTGCCAGCCGTGCTTTTATTTACAACCAGTTAAAGCATGTCTTAACTTTAGCAACTGGTATTACTGTTTAAATGGATGCACAGAGGACACAGAGATGCTGTATAACCTCAGGGAGACAAGCGTTTCCATTTGTATAAATCATTTCATAAAAGCCAGAGGAAGAGATCAAAAAGCTTCCGAACCACATTGTTCTTAGACTAGCAGCAGGGTAATGTTAGAGCTCAGTAGTAGTCCTGAAACACCTCCTTCACCAAAGGTTCTAATGAATCATCCTCATTTATTTGATCCGGAATTTAAACGGCTAAATTGAATGATCTGATTAAGCGTTGTTTCTAATTAAATAGTGCACGTTTCAAACCTGAGCAGGTGATCAGATTGATGTTTATTGTTTTGAAGCAGGATGAAACAAGATGTGTGTTTTTATTAAACCACCGTCTGCTGGTTTTAACCAGTGTGTTTATTTTTCACGCTGCACCTTCTGTGTCAACTGCTTTGATTTATTATTTAGCTAAATTACTCTTTTTCCCAAAAATTATTTTTAATGTAATCAGGGCATTAGACAGAGTAGCAACAACATACTGGGGTGTGCAGGCCAACGAATAAAAGCAGCTCAGACCAAGCAGCTGGGATTTAAATGTTATTTATTCCTCAAATATTTTCCAAAAATGTGTTAAAATCAAATGGTTTTACTTCACAGGCCATGAAATTCTCATGAATGAAAATTGCATTTGAAAGATCCTGAAAAACATTGTTAATATTTATAATTAATAATTTATATATTTTAAAGGTGCTTTTACTTCCCACCTCTGTCCAAAACCAGGACTACTATTAGCTTTAAGGTATTAGTATTACAGTGTTAGTACACCACTAGAACAGTAGTTATTATAAGGGTTATAATTACACCAACTACCGAAAGATTAAAGGGAATGTGGTTTATGCACGGTCACTTCCTGGTTGCGATAGAGGCTGCCGCTCCCTTCCGGTTCAACGCTGTTCCCACACAAACTGGACAAAATGGATTTTTTTACCCGTTTTCTTCAAGACCTGCCGCGCATCACGGTAAACGATGTCCACCGGATTTTTGAAAAACACACAGAGACGTCTGCGAGCAAGCGGGTGAAGGACTTTAAGCTGTATATAACCAGCTTTATTCATGAAATTGAAGGTAAGCTAACAGCGTTAGCTCGTAGCTTCCATCATCAAAAAACAGTGAGACAAATCTATATAGCCGTGATCGTGGGCTCCAACTGCTTCCCAACTTTCAACTTTCTCTGGTCTAGCTGTACGTTATCAAACACCAAGTCTTCATTCACCAAAAGAATAGTTGTTCCAGTGAAATAACACACGAACGGCGCCGCGCCTCCTCCTTTAGCCTCCTCCTTTAGCCTCGTCCACTCGGCTCTTTGACTGCTGTGCTGCAAAGTGTGGACTGCAGACACGGTGTGGTTAATAGAAATGATCACGTTTTCTCTTCTTAAGTTCACAATCCTTCCTTTTTGTAGTTATTTATTCAGTGAAATGTGTGGAAACGGACTGATGAATTATATTCAGCTGATGCGGTACACAACGGAGCACAGCAGTGTTCAGCTGTCGAGGCTTCCCGTCCGCTGATACTTATATGATGGCTTCATTTCTTAGTGCTATAATATATATATCATACTGTACTATACTATACTATTACTCGTTTTGATTATAAACAATATCTTTAGCTGGAAATGCACTCTAACTCTGGAAATCTTCACGTTTGAAATGGAACCGGAAATGGTCCCGTGAGTTAATTTTAAACCGAAAGTTCTACTAAGTACTCTGTGCATAAAGCCTATTCAGTCCAATTCAAGATGGCTACCATAACTAATTCTAACACAAAGATGGCTTTAAGGCCGTCAACCTTACTGACAATTAAGCCTCGTTTCCACTGCAGGGTTCGGGTCGGGTCTGGGTTTGTCTGTTTCCATTGTAAAACCGGTCCATACAAGCGACCTGGAGCGCTCCATTCATGGTCCTCCTCAGCTGTGGGTCCATAGGAGAATGGAGCGGTACGGTTAGCTGTGGCGTTTAAACATCACAGTCCACTGATCACTGCTTGCAAAACAAACCCTTACTTTACTACCATAGTTAGACGTTATTTTATTAAGATTAAAACGTTCCATCCTGTAACGTTGGTCCCAGACCAGCTCGGGCCGCGAGGGATTCACGCTGGTCGATCCAGACCGTATGCCTCCTCGGGTCCATCGGCGCAGGTCCGACCGTCGTACACGGATGTGATAAAATGCCAGCAAGTAGCAGCAAGGTTTGGTCAGCTTCAGAGCTCCAAACATTCAGCGATCAGCCGCGTTCAGGACGAGCTAGATGGATCGATAAGAAATGAAAGAGTTTATAAAGAAGTTTCACAGGATGGCGAAGGATTCCAACGGACGGTGGAACAGTGTCGGGCCAAGCTGGAGAAATTAAAAGCTCAATATAGAGAAGTTATGGACAGCGCTGGTATGACGTGACGGCAGGTATTTATATTTAACCCCGCCTGCCGAGTGAGAGTCCGACTGCTGATGGAAACACTCTCCTGAAACCCGTACCGGACTACGAGGAACCCCACCGACCCACACCCTGCAGTGGAAACAAGCCGTTAGTGAAAACTGGATATGGTTCTAGATGAGAGTCCTCTGCAAAAAAACACTTTTAGGAATCAAGCCTGTCTGTCTTTAAGAAACCAAAAAGCTCCTGAACCACTAAACTGATCTTAATAAAGTTCTTAGAAAGTAGTTTGTATGCATTTATTTTGAGTGGTTATGAAACTTGTCTGCTGTAGACACTAACTGAACAACATCAATGTACAGAATCAAAGATTATCTCTGATAAAATTAACCAGTTAATAGCTGGTTTAAGCAAAGTCAGTTCCAAAGATAGTTACTACATCCATCTTGAACTGACCTATTAAGTTGTAAACCTTTAAACTGCTGCTATATTCACATTATACAGTTGGTTATGTAACGAACCCAAATGCGTTACTACCTCTGACCTTTGACCTCAAGATCATCACAAATAATAACCATCTTTTTTCCCAATACCTTGGAATAAAATGACTCTGTTATTATGGTTTAACCTGAATCAACATTCCTCCAGGGTCACGGTCGTATCGGAAGATTTCCACCGGACTCTATTTATTAATAATAATAATAATAATAAAGACTCTTGGTGTCTCTTCCTAAAATGACACTTTAATCTGTTACAGAAATGTCTTAAATGATTAATGCATTTTCTTCCAGCATTAATGAATGTTGATCTGCATCAGTATTATTTCACATACATACTGCTAAAAGGTTATGACAACCACATCACTCATTACTACAACCAATAAGAGTTAGCAGTCTGAGTCACGTGACATTAATAACTCATTCATTGGGCCACGTCCCTTTAGTCTCCCTTTAACTTCCGACCCCGGAAGCTAGAGAAGCAGTTCAGTTCAGTTCAACGAGAGAACTAGAGAAGAGGAGAGCTGTTCTGGTCTGACGCTGTCCAGACCTCCTCTCAGCTGTCAACCTCTACACAGCTGACGCTAGTTGCCGGCTCCCCCTGAGACGGTAGCCCAGCCCGTCTGAGCCGATGAAACCAGCTTCCCTCTGAGGTCAGACACCTTCAGTCTGACGCTCCGTGATGGGAATGCCAGGCCTAGACGCTCCCTGCTAGAGATGAGTCATCTAACTTCGTATCCACGGACGACACCTGTGGCCTCCGGCGGTCCTCGACCCCCGTTGCCGTCTGATCCGGACAAAGGGGGGACCCCACCTCCACCGTCTCATCCGACCTCCAAGCGGTGACGATCTAAGGAACGCAGTTAAGTGACCACGACTCTGGTAAAGCTTAAAGGCCTCTTGATAAAAGCTAACAACATTAGCTTACTCAGACTAGTTACTAATTCCATCCATAACTAGTTCCCCTCCATCAGAATCCTTAATCTAAATTAAGTAAATCCCTAGTCTCCTAAAACCTCATGAGACTCAGATTGCTAAAACTTATTTAAGATTCAATTCAAAACACCTTACCATCGTGAATGACTTAATGCTGCTTAAACCTGCTAACTACCTCTTTCTTATCTGTGATATTTGTCGTATGTTTCTTAATAAAATAATGAAGTCTATTTCCATGACTCAGATTTCTATGGTCAATATTAAATGCATAATCTACTCACTGTAACATCAGAATCGAACCTAGATATCCCTGTAAACACTAAAAAGGTGATAGTATCAGAGGGTTTCCTCTGTGTAAAACTTACCAAACCTGGTAGTGAATTTACAGAAGTATGTGCCAATTATAAACCATAAAAATAGAGTTTATAACGCTACAGTTACATAGAGGTTTGTTTTGGTATTTTCAGAGGAAATAATCATCAGAGCTGGTTATTTATAGCTCTTTCAGTTCAGAGTGAAACAGGTCAAAGCTTTTCAGAGAATGACCTTGCAGTGAGAATGGAGTATCGGTTTACATTTAGGACACTTTGATCTAGACCAGCTGTTTCCTTAGAACCCAGTACAAAATATCTAAACTGTCCCTTTAAGAATCTGCACTTTGACTTCCTATAATCAATAATGAAGGTTGTTCTGACTGATAGATGCACAAAAACTGGTGTGGTACAAATTTAAACAGAGAAACGGGAACAAACCTGATTTCATTTAAATAACTGGTTCTGCTCTGCAGCATTCAGCAATCAGCTTTCTTGTATAAGAACTTGGAGAAGAAGAAGCAGGTCTGTGTTACGTTTTTGGCATTTAATTCCCTAAATACAAATTTCACATACAGGTAAAATCCCTATAATCACACAATCACTCCATTTGTTCTTTTCTTATATAACTGTAGTTTAACGTCACACAGACATTATTCTAAACAATCATCTCTCCACTTTTTCTTCAATCCTTCCCATCAACTCAGGATTTTCCTAACTAAAGTTTTGCCCTGTTGTTGCTCCAGAGAGCCAAGAACGTATCGACTTATTCAGCTTTGATAAATTCAATTTGTACTTTACATTAAAGAAACACGAAGCATAGTCTAAGGAGGATTAGATAATGCATTGGTTGTTGCTCAACCCAGTGTTTTGATCAGCCACATCACCTTTAATGCATTTATTAATTTACAGACACTTCTTTTTCTGAGAGTTCAGATGATTTTTATTAAAAATAGGTTGGATGGGAGAGCCTGTGCATTTTCTGTGGGATTGTGGAGGCTTACACATCCATGGCTCAAGATAGCCCTGAAATAAGAGGCAGGATTTTTATTGATCTAATGAAAGAGCAGGTCCAGGTAAGACTACAAACATGGAAAAGGCCTTTGTTGAATCTGTAATTGACCTGCTGTGCAGAATCCCAGAACTTTCACTTATCAATTGTTTAATGCTTTTAAATTTATGCTGCATTTCAGGTCTTTTTGTTTGTTTTTTTATGTTTGTTCAGCCAAGCTTTAATGGACTATTCGGGGCTCGGTGTAGGAGCTGACGCTGCAGACAGCGACCAGGTATTTGGAGAGGGACACAGAAGGAAATCAATCTGATATAGAGAAAACTATGGAGGAATATTTGTGCCATCTGCTTGAGCGAGCGGTGACACTGACTTGAGCGCACACATCTATGTGAGCGCACAAAAATTTGAGGCGTGTGCGCACAACTCTGACAAACTCCTTGCTCTGCCAGCTCTGCTTGCTCTCAGACCGCTCTGTGCTCGCCCTCAGACTGTTCTCTGCTCGCGCTCAGTCTGCTTTCTGCTCGCGCTCAGACTGTTTTCTGCTCGCGCTCAGTCTGCTTTCTGCTCGCGCTCAGACTGTTTTCTGCTCGCGCTCAGTATGCTTTCTGCTCACCCTCAGACTGTTTTCTGCTTGCGCTCAGACTATTTTCTGCTCGCGCTCGGTCTGCTTTCTGCTCGCGCTCAGACTGTTCTCTGCTCGCGCGTGATTCTGTGCCCGATCCCTAAACTGTGACTTTTAAACACAGAATCAAAAATGATTTCAACCAGGTATTGAACCCACACACTCTGGTATGACCCCCATACCCGCTGGTGGACACCAGAGGTTAGGGGAGCCGTCAGGCTGAAGAAGGAGGCCTACAGGGCGTGGCTGGTCTGTGGGTCTCCAGAGGCAGCAGATAGGTATCGGAGGGCCAAGCGGAGTGCAGCAGTGGCAGTTTCCGAGGCAAAATCTCGGGCGTGGGAGGAGTTTGGTGAGACCATGGAGAAAGACGGCTCCAAAAAGGTTCTGGCAAACCATCCGGCGCCTCAGGGGAGGAAGGCGGCAACTTGCTCACACTGTTTACAGTGGGGACGGGGAGCTGCTGACGTCAACTGGGGCTATAGTCGGGCGGTGGAAGGAATACTTTGAGGAGCTCCTCAATCCCACCGACGCGCATTCCTATGAGGAACCAGAGCTGGGAGACCTGGGGACAGACTGTCCAATCTCTGGGGCAGAAGTCGCTGAGGTAGTCAAACAACTACGCAGTGGCGGAGCCCCGGGGGTGGATGAGATCCGACCTGGGTATCTCAAAGCTATGGATGTTGTAGGACTGTCGTGGTTGACACGTCTCTGCAACATTGCGTGGTCATCGGGGGCAGTTCCTGCTGAGTGGCAGACCGGGGTGGTGGTTCCCATTTTTAAGAAGGGGGACCAGAGGGTGTGTTCCAACTATAGGGGAATCACACTCCTCAGCCTCCCTGGAAAGGTCTACTCCAGGGTACTGGAGAGGAGGGTCCGGTCGATAGTTGAACCTCAGATAGAAGAGGAGCAATGTGGTTTTCGTCCTGGTCGTGGAACTGTGGACCAGCTCTTTACCCTCGCTAGGGTGATGGAGGGGTCATGGGAGTTTGTCCAACCAATCCACATGTGTTTTGTGGATTTGGAGAAGGCTTATGACCGTGTCCCCAGGGGCACCCTGTGGGGGACGCTCCATGAGTACGGGGTGGATGGTCTTTTGTTAAGGGCCATTCAGTCCCTGTACCAGAGGAGTGTGAGTTTGGTCCGCATAGCTGGCAGTAAGTCGGACCTGTTTCCAGTGAGGGTTGGACTCCTCCAGGGCTGCCCTTTGTCACCGGTCCTGTTCATAACCTTTATGGACAGGATTTCTAGGCGCAGCCGTGGTGTGGAGGGTGTCGAGTTTGGTGACAGGAGAATCTCGTCTCTGCCTTTTGCAGATGATGTGGTCCTCCTAGCTTCATCAGGCTCTGACCTACAGCTCTTGCTGGGGAGGTTCGCAGCTGAGTGTGAAGCGGCTGGGATGAGGATCAGCACCTCCAAGTCTGAGGCCATGGTTCTCGGTCGGAAAAGGGTGGCTTGCCAACTCCAGGTCGGGAGAGAGGTCCTGCCTCAAGTGGAGGAGTTCAAGTATCTCGGGGTCTTGTTCACGAGTGAGGGAAGGAGGGAGCGGGAGATCGACAGGCGGATTGGGGCAGCGTCTGCAGTGATGCGGACGCTGAACCGGTCTGTTGTGGTGAAGAAAGAGCTGAGCCGGAAAGCAAGGCTCTCGATTTACCGGTCGATCTACCTCCCAATCCTCACCTATGGTCATGAGCTTTGGGTAATGACCGAAAGAACGAGATCGCGGATACAAGCGGCCGAAATGAGTTTTCTCCGCAGGGTGGCCGGGCTCAGCCTTAGGGATAGGGTGAGGAGCTCGGACATTCGGGAGAGACTCGGAGTAGAACCGCTGCTCCTCCATGTCGAAAGGAGCCAGCTGAGGTGGTTCGGGCATCTGGTAAGGATGC
The DNA here is from genome assembly GCA_006937965.1 of Callopanchax toddi. Classification (NCBI taxonomy): domain Eukaryota; kingdom Metazoa; phylum Chordata; class Actinopteri; order Cyprinodontiformes; family Nothobranchiidae; genus Callopanchax; species Callopanchax toddi. Next base: position 1,514,673 of record SSNR01000081.1, read on the forward strand.
CCCCTGGACGCCTCCCCAGGGAGGTGTTTCAGGCATGTCCTGCCGGCAGGAGGCCCCCGGGTCGACCCAGGACACGCTGGAGAAAATATATCTCTGGTTTGTCCCTGGAGCGCCTTGGGATCCTGCCGGAGGAGCTGGTAGAAGTGGCTGGGGAGAAGACCGTCTGGAGCTCCCTAATTGGGATGCTGCCCCCGCGACCCGGACCCGGATAAGCGGAAGAAGACGAGACGAGACGAGACACTCTGGTATGAAAGTACCTTTCATTAGCCATTAGACTACAGTGCCTGGCTGAAGAGTAATGACGTTATAATACATATAACTTTTATTTTCAACCTTTCAAGATTGACACATTAAGAAGAAGGCTGAGTTACATTTATATTTCAAATATGACAAACTACTGCTTTTACAGTAGCAAGATGATTGTATTTGTACAGTTTAAACATCATCAGCTCTCTGACTTTAAAATCAGGTTCTATGTGCCGTTTTACTTTAAGCACCAGCTCTGCACAGCCTACCCAGCACGCACCCCCACATGTGAACCCGCCCATGCAAGTAATTTGAACCAAATATATACTTGTTTTTTGTCTAGTTGATTATTATAATACATAAACATAGACATTTAAAATGAAAGTTTGAGATGAAGAGAAAACTGGGATAATTCTGAGTTAAGGTAAAGGGATAGATAAATATCATATAATGGCTAGATGTCCTATCTTGGAGTCGACAGCGTCCCCACATGGTGACCATCTTACTTCGGGGAGATTACATTACGTTCTCTATGTTAGCAGCTGGAAGGTTAGTGATCAGGGTCAGTGCAGATGAAGCTCATTATGATTTTAGCATCTTAGACACTATCATATTATACGTGTGTTTAATATAGATTGGACAAAAATATTGGAATATAGAGGCTGAATGCATGGCACTTGAAATATAGAAATCTATAAGTCAAGTCCTATACTATATTGATATGTAAATATTGATGGATATCCGATGTATTGTGCAGTTCTGCCAGGCTGACCAGTTCAGTATCTGTAATATACTGTAATTTTTATAATTAAAAACATGTATTGACATCTCTAATAAACAGTAGTTTTCCCTTACTGTCGGTCTGTCGTTCATTTATTCTTTAATTTTTGTTTTAATTTATCTATCCCTTTACCTCAATTCAGAATTATCCCAGTTTTCTCTTCATCTCAAACTTTCATTTTAAATGTCTATGTTTATGTATTATAATAATCAACTAGACAAAAAACAAGTATATATTTGGTTCAAATTACTTGCATGGGCGGGTTCACATGTGGGGGTGCGTGCTGGGTAGGCTGTGCAGAGCTGGTGCTTAAAGTAAAACGGCACATAGAACCTGATTTTAAAGTCAGAGAGCTGATGATGTTTAAACTGTACAAATACAATCATCTTGCTACTGTAAAAGCAGTAGTTTGTCATATTTGAAATATAAATGTAACTCAGCCTTCTTCTTAATGTGTCAATCTTGAAAGG
>SSNR01000081.1:1520240-1534266 GCA_006937965.1 Callopanchax toddi
TGCCCCCTGACAGCAAGCTGCCCCCCCGTGCCCCCCCCCCCCGCTAAGTGCTGAGTCTCAGGCATTAGAGATAAATAATGTTTCATGTTGTCACTGAAATAATAACCAAGAGATCAAAGGATTTTTGCGAAATAGTTTATTTTGAAACTTATTGAAGTTATTGTGCCCAAAGCAACTGTAACTGAATTGCTGTTATTATATTGCTGTAATTATACTTTTTGAAATACTTAAAGACAATGTTTGTAGTTTTTTTTTTTTTAGAAAGTGCCACTCTAAAAATGCAGCTGGCCCCAGCAGGGCCCCCCTCTAATGTTGGTCTAGAACAGGGGTGGGGAATCCTGGTCCTCGAGGGCCACAGTCCTGCACATTTGAGTGGTTTCTTCTCTTCAACACACCTGATCTAAATTAGTGGGTGATTAGGAGCCTTCTGGTGTCTTGAAGGCTCACTGAGGAGGTAATTCAACATTTAAATCAGGTGTGTTGATGAGAAGACACCTCTAAAACTTGCAGGACTGTGGCCCTTGAGAACCAAGATTCCCCACCCCTGGTCTAGAACCTCCACTGCTGATTAGCTAAAGGCTAGTCTGGGCACAGCCAAAAATCAGGTGCATACCCACCATCTTGTAAATAACTATAGAATTCCATGTAAGTAACCATAACTGGCAGATATGTAAAAGTTTATAAAAATGTTGCATGATCTAAAAATTTGGAGGCTAAAGTTGTTTTTAGGACTTTGGTCTTAGCTTTGTTCGAACTAGCCATTAGCACATTAGTACAATGAATTTTGCAGAACAGAGTCAATTCAGGAAGCTACTCAGGACAGGTAAGCCAGTAAGTAGGCTGATTAATAACTTTTAGTTAAACACCTCAAAAATGGCTGAAAATTCTCTTTAAACGTTATAACTTTAGCTGCATTGTGCTAACAGCTGCTAACAGTGCTAATGTTCACAACTGATAAATCATCAAATCACATGTCAAGGTAACAGAACCAATATGACATTCATAAAGTAAACACATCAAGCTTTTCTTAAATGCACAGTCATCAGGCAGGAAGTGATCAGGCTCAAGATGTGTTACATTTAAAACGGTCCGAGCAGAAACAATCTTTTTCAGATAGACTGATTAGAACATCTTCATTCTGATCTCAAATGCTTGGAACTTAAAATAATAGACAAACTTTAAAAATTCTAACCAAACTCATTGGACTGTAAACATTTTAAAAATTGATCAACTTTGTCAGACGCTCATCTCATTACCACTGAAAACATTTTTTTAGCACAATAATGACTATGTTTTAAAGTGATACACTAATTGTCCTAAAGTTGGCCAACATCATATTGATATTGATATTCTTTGCTCTCCACTCTTTTTTTTTTAATGCATTGGCTTTTTATTTATTACTGGCCTTGTTTCATGTTTATTGAATCAAGGTGGGTTGGGGGCACCAGCAGCATAACCTGGGGAATTTGGATGATTCAGTAGAAAAGCAGTGGGAAAAAACAAACTGGAATATAAAATGTAACATTTACAGTTTTAAGATACATTTTCTATTCCCTTTCTAAACAGCACAGAACAGATACACATTTAGAAAGAAACATGCATCATTTTTTTCTTGTCTGATCTAAAGAAAACAGATAAAATGCCAGCAAAACAGTGACAGACGTTATAATGATGTGTTTTACATTTTAAAAGTTTTCGGTTGGAGTTTATTTATTCAGCCGGGACTGGATGCCTGACTCCTGACAAGAGCATGAGGAAGTAATAATATCTCCTTCTACAGCGTGTTGTTTGTGTCTCCAAGGGGCTAATTACAATAGTGGAAGCGTGATGCTGTCAATTGAATCCAAGATCTCACCACCATATTCACATCTTGACACCCCTGTAAAGTAAAGAATCTGCTCTCAACTATTTCATAACCGCAATCGACTGCATCATAGTTTTCGTTCTCTGCAGTTATTGAATTTTAAGTCTCCAAAGTATTCATTTTTCCTCTGGATATTTGTATCTATTATCCTGTCAAACTTGGTTACTATAAAATCTGAACTCTGAACGATGCTCTTTCCAAAGCAGGATAATGAACTTCGCCGGTTGATGTGAACATGTAGACAGGTAGCTATTAATATGTGAACAAATTTAGCATTCTGTTGCTTTGCCAGCACAAGGCCAGATGCTGTCAGAGTTTACGGCGCGTCATAATCTAGTTCCATCTGCCATATGGTGGATCCAGTCTCTAAAAATGCATCGGCTGAGGGATGTACTCTCATACGACTTGGCATACTCTGCGCTGTCAACAGTTTGGAGCTATTGTGCCGACTGACTTCAAACATTCGATTTCAGCTGCATGTTTCAAAATGTCAAAAGCCATTTCCACCAATCGGGTGGCTCGGATTGAAAAGATAAATGGCAGTTCTGTTTTTTCCTTGTGAGAGGAATTGCAATCTAATATCTACAACAAGTTGCACAGTCCTGGTAGCTGTTGCTCATAGCTGAATTGCCTTTGCCCTTTTGGGAGAGCAGGAAATTTTTCTTCTCTTTTTTTTTACCACAAAGTAGGAGCTGAGCAGGAGGCAGAGGAGGCCAGATTGGCAATATTTATCTTGGTTTGAAAAAGGGACTGAGCAGAAATATTCAGCGTCTGCTGGGGAGGAGCACCAGGGTTGTATCAATATCAAAGTGACTGAAGGTATTTCATTATAATTTGTCCAGGTGTCTCTTCAGATGGATACAAAATATATGCGGGATGAAGAGATGAAAAACAAAGAAACGGTTTCATCTATTAGTAAGAAGCTAGTAAACTCTAAACGACTTCAGTAGATCAGGAAAAGTTTGAATATTTCTTTCTTCTTATTACCGCAGTGAGCTAAACCCCATAGCTACACATACACATCACTATGGAAGCTGTTGGAACCGAGGCCTTCTGGGAAACCTTCAGTTCACCAGTCGCACCATGCAGACTTCCTTGCGATCAATAGAAAAACTCAGAGCCTATTAGCCTGGCTGAACTATTTAACACCAACTGGCCCCTATTACTCAGACCACTCAATGGTGTTTGTCACTTTAATGCTATTAGCAGGTTTCTATTAAGCCTATCTCAGATCTGCTGGTGGCTCTAGGGGTCAGTGTTGGGTAGCTTCCTGTCACCTATCCGATCTCTGAGTGGATAATCTTTGTTGATTCCGAAGGCCAAATGTGTAATTTGACATAAAATACAGCAACAGTAAAAAATAGAGTTGATTCAGGTTTTACCCCTGAAGCAAATAGTTCAGTTTTAACATCGTTTTCATGTTTTGGTTCCTAATAACCCTCTAAATAGACCTTTACAGTTCTCTAGGAAACAGTTCACTGTAAACTGAGACGTGATAAATGCAGAAAACAGCAGCCCCACACAGCGTTCTAACTCCAAAATAACACAAGCAGCAGCAAAACGTCTGAGCTCATAACCAAAGATGCTATCAAAACAGTATTAGCTATAGCATTGCTAAAAAGAAAAAACAGAAATAAAAATCAGATTAAAAGCTGAATCTTGCTTTTGTTCGTGTACAAGGTAGCAATAGCATTGCAGCACTGCTAGCCATTACAGGACATCAGAGGAGTTGTTTCAAGTATGACCCAGTTCAAAAAGTGGTACAAAAATATGGTTTTCATGAGGTACAGGGAGGAAGAGGGACCAGATCCAATGATTGGTGTGGGGGTGTTAAAATATTTGTATATATAAGTGTGTATATATATATATATATATATATATATATATATATATATATATATATATATATATATATATATATATATATATATATATATATATATATACACAGGGGGTAGGTCATATAAGATTTTTTTCTTCTTCCTCCCCCCTTTTCACTCAAATAATTTGTATTCTGGTTGGTATTTTGTATTTTGATGTGACGTTTGTATATTGAATTTTTTGAGTGAAATAAACGTATTGAATTGAATAGAATATATACACACATGTGTAAAAGAAAATGGGGTATGTTTATAATTGGGTGTAGTGGTGAATGTTTAATGCTGTGTGTGGTTATAGGTGGGTAAATGGGAAAAGGGATGCTCCAATATTCTGTATGTAAAGGTGTACATGGGACATTTGGTCAAAGACGATTATAGAGAATGAGGTTGAACTGATGTAAATAAGGACACTGTTCTTTTTGATTTGTGAGGGAGACGGGAAAAGGGGCAGGAAATGAAAAAAGCTTATGCTTCTTCCTGCTCCCTTTGAGCATATCAATTATATATACATGTACATGTATGTATATGTGTGTGTTTATAAATATGTATATATAGAAAAAGATGTATTCATTTATTTATTGATTTTATTTTTTCTCATTGAAGTATTATTCTCATTATTATTGTTATTTTATTTTGCTGAAATTATGTTATTATAGATATGTTCAAATAAATGATTCATTCATTCATTCTTATGAACCATTGCTTCAAACGTAAGCATTTAATGAAAAGTCACTCAGCCCCATCTGCTGCTTGGATTCAGAATACAGTGTTTGCAACTTTATCAGGTCTGGTGCCCCTGAAGTCTCACAAAGTCACGTAGGCTATCTCATGAGGGTTAGGCTAACCCATTGTGGCTAGCTGTTATGCTAGTGCTGGAGTGTTTTTAGTTCATGATTCCTGCATTTTTTTTAATCTCTCCCTGCTTGAACACAGCTGATTTCTTTGAATGAGTGATGAACCGCTTCAGTAGAAAGTAATGAAGGCTGAGGAGACATTTCAACAGGTAGATTTAGGTGTTTTTAAACAATGCTAATATTTTTACAACAGTGACTTAAAACGGACACTAGGGGGTGCTAAAAACAAGTCAAAACTGCATAGTATGCCTTTAATTTATTACTGACTACTAATTACAAAGCCAAAGAAAAAAAGTTTCTTTAGCAAAAAATAATATTCTGCCACACTCAATTATTGTTGGTGTCACTTAGCAACTTATTTCTAGTATTTAAATCCATCTAGCGCCTCTTTTAGAAAAAGGTCGCTCATGACAATTGTAGCAATGTTTTCTGGTGTTATGGGAGGCTTTGGAAACATAAAAGCATTTATCAGTGTAACTCAACAAGCAATGGATGCTGCCATGGGCTCCTTCCCCATCCTAAACCACTCTCAGATGGTCCAGTCCTCACACAGCAGCCCACATTTAAGCTGCCGTCAGAGCAGGAGATGTTTAACCCCTCTCTGTCTGTGAGTCTTGCTTGTGTGAAGCTGATCTGATCCTGGTTTATAGCTGGGATGGTGACATTAAAAAGACAATAATCAATTGAAGAAAAATAATTTGTACTTCTGAACATATTTAGACTGTTTTTTACTTTTTGTTTTACCCATGACATTATTCCTCTCTCCCATTACATTCATATACACGTTCAATGCATGTACAGTTAATACCATCAGATGTTATTTTTGTTCTCTATGCACAGACTGTAAAACTCCTTCTATTTCTGGGAGGACGTATCTGCTCCGAGTGACTCAGAATCCTGAGTGACGTGGGTGAAATCAGTGCAGACAGGAAGATTTGCTCACACCTGCAGAGATTACAGCAGGTGTACAACTTTACGTTTCTTTTCTCGGAGCTTCACACAACAAAAATAGCTGCCTAAACATTTGAGAGCAATAATTAGATCTGCGCTCTAGTTTTGCCTCTAAAATGATCACCGCCGTGTTCCGTGTTTACCCTGGACCACGCTGGCATCCTTCACAGGTGACTTCATTCCCTGGTGAACGTGCAAACAAAAGTATTGATGACTCCTTTCGCTCTATCAGCCAGCTGTAGAGGTAGGTGAGTTCAGATGCCACCTTTGCTATTTTCCTTCAGACGGGGACAGAAGGTCAATGGATCGAGTTCAGATAAAGCAGACGATTCAATTTCCTGGCAAGTCAACCAAACAAGCTGATACTCTCGTTCCCATTTTTTCTTTTATTCTAATTATTGTTCTTATCAGAGGACAGGTAGGTTTTATCAAGGTGTGTGTGCATGTGTGTGTGTCCGAACCCATAAGGAGGGTTTCAACTGGATTTAGAGAGAAGCCCTTTAACCAGACATTGCTAGGATTTTTCCTCCTTTTGTGGGTTTGAGATGATGTAGCTGAGTTACAGTCAGCTGTGATTTATACATGGACTGTGATTCAATTCAAGCCGTTACATATGCTAACTAATTGCCTCATCTGTAAGGCCGGAACCAGTTAAAGGCTGACATGTGTTGAATTATTATTTAGACATCTCAAGTAGTTTTAAATGTCTGTGATGTATTCCCAGGAATAAGTCATTTTTATTCTGCCAAATGGCTTCAGACATCTTTCATTTTACTGAGCGTGGCAGCCAATCATATATAAAATGCTTCTGTTTTATTTTACTTTGGCCAGTATATTTTCTTGTATATTGCACCACGATGAATACAGCTGCATTTGAGCCGTGCGCTTTTTTTTCTTGTTACCGCATTATAGATAATACTAATTTTCGTTTCTCCTTCCAGCCTTTGGAAGCAAAACACCATTAAATATTTTCCACATTCTTCTCTTCTTGCTCATTCGAGCCCCATAGGCCAAGATGTACTTGTCACATTACTCTGAAAAACACATTAATATTCTCCCCACAAAGTCTTCTTTTGTGTTTTGTAGAAATAAATGTTGACAACATTACTGGGTTTTTTTTTTTAATGCCAGGAAAGAAAACAGCAACAGAGACTTGGATTGGAATTCAATTTAGTTAGAATGCACAGTGCTGTTCAGAAGTATTACATCTTCTGTTTTTGCTTTTTTTCTGGGCCCCCCTACAGTTTAGGATTAGTTTTTAAATGATGGTTTTATTTTTTAATGTCAAAGGTCAGACATTGTGCTTCAGGAGTTTCTGGTAGACATCAGAATTCATGGTTCCATCATTTATAGGGTCCTAAAGCAGCCCCAGACCATCTCCACCACCATGTCTGATATGATGATGTTTGTCTGAAACACAGTCATAGTTTGACTCCAGATGCATTTTGGGAGACACACCTTTTAGAAAGTTCCACTTTTGACTCATCAGTCCACAGGATACAGTCCCAAACGTCTTGAGGAGCACCAGGATGTTGTTTGGTAAATGTCGGACCAGCCTTTGTGTTTGTTTGGGTCAGCAGAGGTTTTGGTCTTGTAACTTTCCCATGATGCCATTTTTGCCTCATCTCTTTCTTATTGATAAAACAGGACCGATGACCTGAGCATAAACAAGTGAGGCCTGCTGTGTTTAGATGTTGTTCTGGGTTCTTTAGTTTGTTAATTTATTTAGAACAGGTCATGACATTGTGCTTTCCTCAGGTCTTTTAGCCTACCTCATGTCGTGGATTACCAGGGTGTGGCTGGTTAAACTGAACCCAAATAATGTGGTTTCTCACTCTTAATTCACAATTTAAAGGCAAACTAAGTCACTTTTTCTTGAGCCAGTATGTGACAATATGACCCTTTAGAGGGTTAATGAAAAGTCACTCAGCCTCTGCTGCTGCTTGTATCCAGAACATGGGTGTAGATTTAGCATGATGCAGGTGACGTGTCCCTATCAATGCCCAGCGATCACTGAATTATCTCCACCAATAACTCGATTCAAGGGTGCAGAAATAGCGCTGCATCCACACCAATAATTCGTGCAGCCCAGCGGAGCGAGGTGCTGCGCTGCTGTGCGTGGACCTGTGTCCAGAGAAAGGACAGGATGGACTGGCGCGAGCCCTTCACTCCTGGATGCACTCTGCGGTCCATGCTCCAGGACACGCCCCCTCTCCCTGAATAAAAGCTTGCACTGAGCTGCTCATGCCGTCAGCACCTGGGCCTATGGAAACCTTGTTTCTACCTCAGAACCTGCTCAGGACAGACGAGCTGAGGACAGAGACATCATATATATGAGCTCAGAGATCTATTCTATCGTGTTCATCATGGTGGAGCCTCCAAAGAAACAAAGACAATCTTTATCTAATGTTTGAAAACACAGATTTAAAGGGACATGAGGGAGCCTTTGAAGAAAAGTAATAATTGCATGTTCAGTTTATTTAGGTTAATAAGTGATGAAGCATTTTAAATCAAAAAGAATGAGGCCACCCATGTATCATTCCATTATCTTGAACAGGCTGTGAGCTGTAAAATGTTCTGCAATTCGGGGTCCGAATTTCCCGCGCTGTCCTACGGATGTGACGTCAACTGATGCTTCTGCGCGTTCTCGGGTTAAAAAAAGTAATAATAAATGTATATCCAGTAGGTGGCAGTATTGCACCTTTGTGTAGTGTTGCTAGTCAATGGCGGACTTCCTTATCTAAACCAGTGGTTTTTCTCATAAAACTGGTGTTATTTGGCAGCGTTTATGGAGCTGAAAACCTCTCTGATGGATTATAAGGGTTTCACAGAGCTAAAGGTGCTGTTATAGGCGACCGCACAGCAATCTGTCCATGTTTATGATCTCGGCACTGTAGGCCGCAAATCCCGGACTGTTTCCTAGACCTCAGTCCGCTTACAGTGCATCTAAGGCGGCTCTGCTGCGCACAGACCTCCGGGTGCTACGGAGCTCCACTCCGTGATGTGAATTTGAGAAATCTAAGGTGATATACGCGGCAGGGCATGATTATATCACGCTAGATTTCTCAAATTCTCCTCCGGGTGTCCGAGAACACCGGCTGATTAAAGCTTTTAGCAATACAGGCAGCAGTGGAAGCTGGAACATAGCGGCTAGCGAGATTAGCTCTGTTAGATCAGCTCCCTCAGTCTGATCGTGTGTGTGTGTGTCGCGGGGCATTGTTTTACTATATTTCCTTTTGTATTAATAAAATGTATTTTTATTTATGGAATCATGCCTCCGGCTGCCTTTGGTTGAACCCTTATGAACTAGTGAGAAATTTGTGCACGCTCCTGCTAAAAACTGGAGTTATTCGCAGCGCCAGGCGCGGCGCTCACGAGGTTTGTTTTTCAAAGCTCCCTCATGTCCCTTTAAAACAAACACTAGGGGGTGCTAAAAACAAGCCAAACCTGCCTAGTGTGCCTTTAACAAGAAGGGGGTTATTTTTTCACCGAGGACAGGTTGGTTTGGATAGTTGAATAAATTCATTATTTGAAAACTAACATTTGTATCAAGTCAAGTTGTCTTCCTCTGATATTGGAATTCATTTGCTTATCCTGACACACTGATAAAATCTGTAAGGAGTCAAATTCTTTTTCACAGCACTTTTAAAGCAAAGCATGTTGTCATAGCTACAAAAGAACAAATAGGAAAAAAGGAGCAAAAAATAATAAGTGATCATGTCATAAAAACTCAAATTGAAACCCAGTTTGACACATCAACAAAACCCTTTTTACTTATCTCCGCCATGTTTTGCCCATGAGAGTTGAAGCACACTATCATTTCTCCAGCCGATACACCGGAATCATCACATAAAATGAACGCTCACAGCGTGCACAGAGCGTGTAACAGTCAGAAGCTCCTGTTTCTGTTAAGACCGAGCAGGAGGAAATGAGAAAAATAATTTGACGGGGGGTGGGTTTGTTACAGTACTTGACTCGTTCTAATTGGCTCTGCTCGTAATGGCTTAAAATGAGCTTCCTCCTGAGAGTCTGAGTTCGTTTTTATGGAGGCTCTGTCTGGTCAAATAACCAAAGACAAAAACATATTAGAAAAGAGATTACCAAAACCTCATTTGCTAACATTTTTGAGGGGGTGACTGTGGGACATTGTGCATAACAAGTGTAATGATGTGCAAATAATTTTAGCCTTCTGATGCTGGAAAATATATCAGAAAATGTAACTAACAATTTTCGCTTTTGGAAAATTCGATGCTGATTTGGAATCTGCCGGCAAGGTCACACATGACAGAGGCAGCGAAATAAAAAACAAACAACCAAAGAAATTGAATATTAGAAGCAACAAAGCTACATGCTCCGGGCTGCCAGAGGTCATTATAAATGTAAATATATCAGAAATACAAGCAGAGACACTTTTTAAGGCATATTGCTGTTATGAGAATCTTAGCAGAGCAGAACAAACAGTGGGTTGTGGTTCTCCACATTTGTGTCACTTTTTCCTGACTTGTTCTGCTGTCTGACGACAGGAAAATATGTAAATAGGGATGTTTGTTTATTGGGAACAGTGTCAAAATGTGGTGTATGTCAGCACAGAGACCAGAAGAGAAGCAACAAGTCGTAGACGCTACAGCTGTGCAGGCAGAACATGAGGCGACATGAAAAGACGTTCTAGAAGTCATGTTCACTGGTCTCAAACCATTCCTGATCTTCAGGCAGGATTCAGGTTTTTTCATAGCCCTGTCTCATGAGCGAACAATCAAATCTCAAAGCAGTGACAGCTGCATTAGTCATGCAACGTGCAAACATCAAAGATTTTTCAATCATTGATGGAACTTTCCTGTTTAAATCTGAATTAAAAGCTGTGTATTAAATCCCAGGGACTGAATGATTCTGCGTACTCTCTAAGCCTCGTCAACAACAGGGCCTTTGTCACGCTTCACTTATTTCTGAGACGTATTTGGGATTTGCTGAAGTGACTAATGAGAACCTCACAAGGTGAATGGTGAGTTAGTGCTTTGCATCAAATAGAAGAGATCGGACCTGTTTGGCATTTAGAAATAACATTTATTTGGCATTGAGGCCGCCACTGTGTACAGACCTGAGTGGTTCATCGACCGCCTGCTCCTAATGGTGTTTTATTAGGCATAAAATAACTAATTATGGCCGAATGTATGAATATTTGAAGATAAAGCAGCTAAATAAGAACTACATGAATCAAAAAGCGCTGACACTTAGAAAAATGTACCTGAGATGTATTTTTATATTTTAACAAGGACAATGTCCTTTTTATTTACCTGACATTCTGCAGCCAGCCACTAGGGGGAGTTTAATTTTTTCAGCTTAAACGTCCGGGTTGCGTTTAAATTTTTAATTTGTATTTTTGTTAGAGATCCTTCAGTGTTTGCAGCCAGATGTTTCTATAGGTCTGTTGTGGAGAGGTCAATTACAGATCTGCTGCTACACAGACCATGAAGATCCTTCCTTCCCACACCTTTAACAATCTACAGCAAACCTTTGAAGATACTTCAGTGATTTACTAAAACATCTTATTTCTGTCTGAGGTTACTAAAATTGCCTATTATAAGTAAGCTCTAATAAAGTAGAAGTCTTCTTTGGAAAAAACACTGACAATCTGATCTAGAATGAAGAGTTCAAACACATTCATAGAATTGAAAAACACCAACTGAGTGGACCGTTTATATTTCAACCATCAGCTGTAGTTGGAAACAAACTAGTACATAAAATGAACAGTAGGACACATTTTTTATGATTTTCACAAAAAAATACACATTTTGTTTTGCTGATCCAGGAATCTATAATAAACTTCAACCCTTTGAATGTGTTTTTGGTTGAAAATTGTGCAATTCATGTCTTCTTTAGTTTGTTTTATTCTGGAAAAGGCTATTTGTGCTTGTGTACACATAACTCACATTGTGAAGTAATGTGTGTGTGTTAGTGACACACAAAAAGCAACAGTAAAAAAAGACCACGATAGCTGCTTGAACCTTTAGCATTAGTGACTAGGCTGATTTTCAGCTAAACCAACGGCTAACTGTTAGTGCTGTTAGCATGAGCTAGCTTAACTTTTAGTAAAATCATGACAACCCCCAAAAATCCACTGTACTTTATATAAATCATATAGTGACTGACAACAAGATGTTACAGGCTGCTAGGTAAAAATGTTTTGTGACATAGTGACAGAACAAGACGTGCCTTATTTCTAAGAGACAGATTAATAGATTCATAGCAATAGTTTGTTAGATGGGATCAATGTAACATGATGTGTGTTTGTCTGCTGAAACAAACAAAAAGATGACAAAAAATACACACCTATATACAGTGTTGGGTAGTATCGGAATACATGTATTTAGAATACTGTATTTAGAATACTATTTTGACATACTGTATTCCGGTACAGTTACTATTTTTAAACATGGTATTCAGAATACAGTTACTTTCATAATACCATTGGAATACTTGTGTCTCCATGTTGTGTAGATTTTCTATCCCATAATGCCCCTAAACAACGTGCCTCCGTTACCATAACAACCCTACCAAAACAAGAGGGTACACTCCCGACCAGCAACAGGTAGCAACCTAGCCTCGTATGGATTCAGACCAAGAGATGGAGTGGTTGGAGTCACAACCGCAGCTGAATCAACCTACACAGCAAATTCAAAAGTGTTAATTTTGGGGTGTTGGTCAAATTTCAGCAAGTGTAGAGTTAATTTAAATCTGAGAAGAGTTATATTCTTGATATGTAACTCTGAGTTGCCAAATAGTGCGAGTTAAAACTGAGTGTTAAAAAGGAGTGTTTCTAAATCAAATCTGTAGGTGTCAAATGGGATAAGATAACTCTTGACCTGCTAACTCTGAACACCTGCAGTGGACACAACACCTCCAGAGTCAGTCTCTGACTCCTCCCTCTCCTTTTACCGGTCGGAGCTGCAGCAGAGAGGAGAAGAAGCTCCTCCAGGACATTTTAACTCGACTTTTCTTTTTGTCTACATTGTTTTCTACACTCGGTAAGTCACTGAAATCGATATTTGCCAGAGATGGTTATAATATTTCATTATTTTGTACTATTTGTCTGAGTGGAGCCACAGGCGCTAAGCTAGCCACGTTACTCGATGTCAGGTTAATCATTTGTTTAAGTTCGCTGAAAGTTTCTGTCTGAGGACAAATACTGTAGCAAGGAAAACTGTTGGAGACACATTCGGAGTCAAACATGTCGCTAAACTCCTACACAAATAGCATAGTGCAGGTGTTTGGGTTCTCAAATATGAGCGTCGGTTTATGGCGCCACTTGAAACTTCACCATAACTTTTTGAAAATTCTACCCAGTTCAGACACTATTAAGACCCGCATGGTCTCCGTGACTGGTTTGCGGTTTTTTAGCCGCACACCGAACTAACTACCACGTGGTTTGTATTTAATAGAGCCCGTATTCGGCGTGGTTCGACCTGGGTGTTTGCCTGGAAAAAAAACTACCAGTGTTTTCTATCTGTCTTCATACAAGTAACATTTACCTCATAACATCTAACAGAGACCTTGCTTGTTTCATGATTACATGCACAGTCCAGACAGATACATTATTGTAACACAGCGTTTCTTTCCTCCGTTTTATTTTTTGCTAAGTAAAGAAATGCAGCTCCTCACTGCTGCAGGAGGAGGTTACTGCATGTCTCCTGCTGCAGCAGTGAGGAGGAGCTGCTTCATTTTCAGGTTGGTGAAGAGGGATATCGTTATCCAGCTGGTTAAACTTTTCTAAAACATCTTTACACTTGAATCATAATAAAAAATAAAGAACAATTACAAAAGATCCCCACAGCAGTGCATTTTAGTGGCTCCTCTGTTAAAATTCAAGGTCCAAAGTTTGGTTAAAGTGCACAAAGTTTACATTTTTAAAAGATACTTGGCTTTATTCAAGTTATGACTCAATGTTTCTTCTTTCTTACTTTGCACTGTTAATAGATTAAAAAGTTAAATGATTACTAATACAGAACTATTACTGAATTTACAGTATACTGTATGCCCATACAGGAAATGCCTGCAAAGGTGGAATATGAAGGAGTGCACAAATGCATTAAAGTTCCACGAAGCGATGATGACGGCTTCCTCTACTCCCAGTTTCTTCAGGAAGGTTTGTATTCATATTCAGTTTAATGATGGTAAATAATCACTTACTGTCAGTGACCCACAGCAATCAAATAGGTATTTGCAATATTTAAATACGATAAATTGATTATTTAATTCTTTTTTCTTTTAGTATGAAGAACAGGAAAAGGGGAGTAGAAGCACTTGATCCTGATGAAGCTAAACAGGTGAACTTTCAGAGGAAGAAAAGCTTAACTTTTTTGTTATTAAAAACATTTGACAGCACTTGAATCATCATTTAACCTAAAGCAATTTATTGGCACTCAACATAATAAAATTGAGAATATTTTGGGTTAATTTGCTTAAGTTTATTAAAAAAAAAT
>SSNR01000081.1:1535709-1589712 GCA_006937965.1 Callopanchax toddi
TTTTAAGAGACTTGAATTTTGTCCACTGAAAAATAAGAACAATTGATGGTTTGGAAGATGAAAATTTATTGTTCCAGAAATCTTATTGTTCAACTGTTTCATCTATAAATTAGAATACAAAATTATGGTACTGAATACCAGATGTCTGCTTATATGAACTGGAACATCCATGATCTACCTGTGTCTTAGAACATTTGTTGTATTGCACTTTGAACTTTTTCATGCATATTGTATTGAAGATAAGTAATGAGTAAGCTGTTATTTGCATTGATCAGCGCACATGTCAGATCCTTTGATGGACAATATTCTAAAGAGTGTGAGAGCAAATACATTGTTCCGTATTGTTTATTTGGAAATGTTTTTAAATAAATGTGTAAAAGAAAGCGGTTTCTTTTTTTGTTTTCAAGTCAATTTAAGAAATTTTTAAGAATTCATAAAAATTCAGTTAACACTTTTATAGTGTTAAGGCTACATTAAAAATAACTCTTGTGTAGTTAACAAACAACTCCTGTGAGAGAGTTAATATATTAACTCTGACACTAGTTAGTGTTGGTGAGTGTTAAATTATCAACTCCAGAAGAGTTGGTTTTTGACACTGAATTCAGAGTTAAAGTACCAACTCTCCAAAAAGAGTTAAATTAACTCTTACTGGTGTGGACCCATATAGACACTTCTAAAGTGTTGAAATCAAATCTGACAGTGTTAATTAGAGCATGCTGAATTTGCTGTGTACCAGCAGTGGAGGAATAAATGCATTCACGTCCTGGAAATTCAAGCTATTTTTCACTCTAAAAAAGGAACGGGGCGAGCGAAATATGACGGTGCAGTGCGATCTTTGTCTGCCAGCTAACAACCTACTAGCTGCGTCCAAAGACTCTAATCTAATCTGAAGAAACACCTTAAAGTTAGTTTTATCTTTCTAGTTTTGCTTCCTTAGTGCTTTATTTAACAGCCTGTATCGTGTTAGTTCTGTCATTTCTCACATTTACAGTGTCGGTGTTGTATCTGAAATGACGTTAGCTTGATGATGTTGTTGTGGTTTCCCCACAATTGTGGGTTTCATGCAATGTGCATGTTCAAGTGCAATGAACATCAAGAACATCACTTATTACAATAGACTTAAATCGTGTTTTATAGGGGAAGTATTCGAAGTATTCCAAGTATTTAGAATACAGTACCAGGATTAAGCAAAGTAACAGAATACAGTACAAAATACATTTTAAAACAGGTATTCAGTATTCTGTAACTGAATACATTTGCAAAGTATTTTCCCCAACACTGCCTATATATATATATATATATATACACATACATACATATATATATATATATATATATATATGTATGTATGTGTATGTGTGTGTGTGTGTGTGTGTGTGTGTGTGTGTGTGTGTGTGTGTGTGTGTGTGTGTGTGTGTGTGTGTGTGTGTGTGTGTGTGTGTGTGTGTGTGTGTGTGTTTTAGTCCCTCCAGGATTTAGCGGCAATTTTTTGTGATTGTTGTGGCCTAAAAAGCCTGATTTCACAACAGCTTTTGTGAAAAGTTGCAACAAAAGTTGCAATATTTTCTTTTGCGTTTTTGTTTAATTTTGTCAATAATAAGTTGAAATTTGTTCATAAAAATCCATTAAACATGTCAAATGATGAAATTCTAACATTTTTATTGTAATAAGTGCACTGGAAGAACACTTGACCATCCAGCAGAACATTCAGGTTTCGACTTATTGCTTGAACAAAAAAAGAACAGCTCCAAGTTCACAGATTTTTAGAGTACAAAAACAAAAGTGTTTCTGGTCTGAGTATTATAAATCAATAAATGTTTCATGGTACCTAAATTTGTTTACATTCATTTGAATACAAAAATAAATAAAATCCTGCAGACAAAAGAATGTAAAGTGCACAAATCAGGTGCAAAAGGCACCTTCAGAAAGGTAAGCTTTTTAATTGTTTCAGTTTGATAATATAAATTTTCCCTTCCTTTTAAATTTTTCTATAGTCTGTACCATTGGCTTTATACAATGTGTGAATCTTATTTTAACATTTTAATGAGTGGTGGGACTCGATTAAAAACACTAATCAAATTTTAGACTTTGTATTTATTTAATCGCAACTAATTGCATTTTAAACTAGAAAATTTGCCCTAAAATGCCTTTTTTAAATTTAAAAATTTTTTATTGTGGGACAGAATTAAATAAAAGACCTAAACTTTAATATTATAAAACCTAAAGCTCCTTTAATTTATAAAACAATGCATTTAAATAATATTTCGGTTCAAAACAGTAGAAAAACCATAAAATATCCCTGACCAGACCCAGTACTGTGTTATTTTATTTATTTAAAGAACATTTTCAGAAGGGTATTGTTTTAAAACAATATTAATTATCAAAGATTTCCGTCATGTGGAAACACGGTATGAGTGACGTGTTTTTAGCAGTGCTGTGTTCAATCTGACCCACGTACGGTCTTACAACTTTTGCCTCGTTTTCAATGACGGATCTGGGTCAGGTCTCCATCCGAACCAGACCGGACCGTTCTGCTGCCGCAGGAATAAATCTAAAGGCTAGAGACCGTTCAGTTTCACCACGGATTACTTTCTGTTTTTGAAGGAGCGGTGACCTGAGTTTACACGGACCAGCTGGATCTGCACAGGCAGCGTCAGGCCCGATTTGTGCATCGCAGCGGGGTTGCAGGAAATAATGCTGACAAGTGTTCCGCCTTGCTTCAGATGCAAGCTGCGGTTGATTTTTCATGCGTTATTATTATTTTTCTAATTTATAAATTGAAATTGACACGTTAAAGACATATTTTACCCTCGGGAATAAACACTGTACGTGATGACGCTCTTTAAAAACAACCCAAGAAAATGCGTCGTGATTGGTCAAATTTGCGTTAAAGTTGCGCTGATTGGATAAAATTGTGAGACGTGCAAAACTTGCGAGGATTGGTTGAATTTTCGTTGGTAGTTGCGATCGCAACATCGCGAAATCCTGGAAGGACTGTTTTTTTTTTAATATGTTATAGAATAGGAATAAAACAACAGGGAAATGCTCATAAAGTAGCAGGTATACAATGATTAATGCCACTTTTAAAAAATTATGTTAATTTAATCATTGCTCCGTGTATATATTTTCTATTTATTCTTAGATTTTGGCAGTGTCGGCCTTCCATACACATGTCACGCAACATCTAAAAAAAATGCAAAGTGTAGATTAGAATGGGCAGTTTGATTAGGTAAGGATTTTTCTGTCGAGGAGGAGAGGGAAGGTATGGGTCTGTGAGGATGCTGGCACAGCCCTCCCTTCTCTTATCCCTATGCTGATTAATGGCAGAGTCTCACAGTCCTCTGACAGATTGCTGAGACCCAGGGAAACCTCCAGAGATGAGGCTCCCTGCCAATTACCTTCCTCAATAATGCCTGCTCAATGCCTGAATGACAGGGATCCACCCCCGAGGATCTAACTGAGCTGCTATTAAAACCAGAAGGTGCAGGCTTCATGATTTGTGTGACTGCATAAGGACACATCTGTAGGTGGGGGGAATAAAACTGTATTATTATTACAACACTGTTGCTACCCAGCACAGCTCCTGCTCTGTGATTATGGATGAGTGAGTGTGAAGAGGGCACTGCTCACTGAATCTGAAAGAGAGCACTTCATAGAAGAAGAACTGCATCCCTGGCACTGGTGCTGCTAATCCTAGTAAATAAAGGGATGTATCAAATGAAAAATAAAAGGGCACGAGGCCAGTCGAGTAAAAAAAGAAAACATAGATGATAGAAGAGTTGACACGTGCAGAAGACTGAACCAACTTTTTGATTACATGTCTGGGGAACAAGGTGTTAGCCTTCAAGGGCAGGGTACAAGGACTTCCAGCCGTGTCCTCTTTGGAAAACTTCCTCTGAGATGGAGCTGATAAATGAGGCTGAAAAGAGAGATTAGGAGCTTGCAGGAGAATCTGCTTCTCCCTGCTGATTTGGACATTCATTTTAATGGAACACTTAACACTTACTCTGAAGCTAGACTTGGAAACTCGCAGGGTTCCTCATAGAGCGGTCACAGTAACTCCCCGAGCAAGGATGTGGCAGCCATTGTGAGCATCAAAAATGTATAACCTACGCTGCTCTCTGCTCAGTATGCTCATCAGTCCTGTGACTTATTGTCAGCATAGATCCTCGCAAGCTGGAATAGTTTGCAGACAAGGCTTTAAAGAAGCCAAACCTGACCATTACAGCACGAAATGATGATCAATAGGCAAAGAAAAACATTCTTAAGAGAGCAAAAGTGTTTTTCCCATTATTTATTCATCACCTTTAATGGTGACATTGCATTTTAATGCTTTTTTTTTTTCTTCACAGTGTGCAGACGAAAACTATAGAAAGACATCAAGAATTAAAAAGGCTGATCTGCACTCCAGTATCTGAGAAAGTTTGGGGTTTTTGATGTTTAACTCCGTACTCCTTTGTCCAGGAGAGGGGATCGATTCTCAAACTGAGATCTCATTAATTGCTCGACTGTAAGGCTACTTAGACCCTGCCTCTCTGAAGGTGGGACCGTCCAATTCAGTGGGTCGACGGACTCTCTGAAAATCGATTCCAAAGACATTGAAGGCATTATGTCAGGCACTCCAATAAGAAACCTCAGCAAAAAAAAAAAGTGTAATTGAAAATTACAGAGATTCTCCCTCCTCTGGCTAAAAGTTTTGGACCTAACTGTGTACGCTTCAGCTTGTTTCTTAAATTCTGAAAGTGTTGCTTTGTGCCAGCTCATAGCCACATAAAGACCCTTGCTTTTTAAAGGGTAAGTGCTTCTTCATTGAACCTTTTTTAGGATTTGGCTATTTAATGCATAAATTAGTGAGATTGCCTTCAACTTGCCAAGCTGAGAAGATTTAAGACCGGCAGTTTCAACACAAACTCTCACTGGATGGATGATGAAAACTGTAGACAAGACATGAAAACTCCTCAGGCTCAAATGAGATGTTTGTTATAAACTGAAAAGCTCCAGATGATGTTGTTTTGAGATTGTAGTATTGAAGTAGTTTGGTGGTGAATGATTAAAGTGAACCCAGTAAATGATTCATCCATCCTCCATTTATCTGCATATCCAAGAGCAACAGCTTAACCTGAGCTCATCAGACGGGACTACAAGGTGTTTCCAGGTCAGATTGGTGACGTAATCTCTCTAGTGAGGGTTAGTCTCAATGCAACATGTCTGAAACACCTCCTATATAGAAGAGGTCTTCACTAAATACCCAGACCGCCTCAACTGGCTTCTTTTGATGAGGAGGAGCAGCAGAGCTTTTCTTATCTCTTAACCTGTCCTTATAGAGGTGAGTCCCACCACCCTGCCATCACTGACGAACAAGACTCTAAGATATTTGAACACATCCGTTTGGATCAGTGACGAAGTTCTTTATCTCTTTCAGTGTTTTACATTTTTTTGTTCGTATGTTTTTGAACAGTCATGATCCTCTGTTTATGTCTCTACACCTCTTGAGTTGTTAATTGGGTTTTCTTTGTTTAGCTTCCTGTCATTGCTGGTTATTTTCTCTCAGCTCCACTGTTTCTTCACACACCTGCTGTCCATCTGTCATTAGCTCAGCTGCACCTCCTAGCAACCACCCTCCAATCCTCTTGTTGTTTTCCTCCCAGTGATATTCCTTCCCCTTGGTGTGTTTTAGGTTTTTGAAGGTTATTTATTCAGTTTTCTGCCTCTTTGGTGCACCTTGAATCCTGTAGCTATACCTTTAAATTTGAAAACAACTTTAATTTTTGCCACATTATATAATAATCATGATACCCCACTCAGCCTGTTAAGTATGCACCCTCCTTCCTTCAGGCAGAAGGCTGAGCAGCCTTATAGCCTGAACATTGAAGCTGAGGAACATCTTCCTCCTGAGGTTTTGAGGCTCATGAAGTCTTTCTGTTGAGCTGTACTCTAAAATGTGTCACTACCAGAAAGATTTTTTGTATTTATTTAAAACTTGAGTATGTATTTTATCATTTCATGTAAGATTCTTATTATTCATATTTAAGAATGAAAAATCTAATTTTGGACTTCATTAGATTTGTATTATTCATACATGTGCATTTCAGAGAATGTTTACTCAGGTGGGAAACATGTATTGTGAGTTTGAAATATGTATCTAACAAAAAAAAATACTGGTAAAAATATTATTAGGAAAAGTACTCAAATAACCTTACTGCCATGCCAAACACAACCAGTAGGTGGCAGTGTATAGAGTGATATGAAATAGTCCAATTCTGATAGCTTATGTGTAAGAATACCATCAATATCCACATATTAAATTGATGTTCACTAAAGTGACCATTATGCATTAAATTTTCATGCATTAAAATCCTGCCAGACAAACTTTGGGACCTTTATTGTTTAGGTTTGTAACAGATAGTTTGAGGATGTTATTTTGATTTATTTAATGGTTTTAAAATGTCTTGTCCAGGTTGTCTATATCAACAAGGTAAGAGGAGAACGCAGCTCCAGTGTGACATTCATGACAAACTCTGACAAACAGACTCATTTATTTACAAAAGCAACATTTTTAACAAAGAAAGACTTTAAAATATATAATAATAATAATAAAACATTTTATTTCAGGCGCCTTTCAAAACACCCAAGGTCACAGTACAATTAAAATCCGCAGTAAAAAACTTCAACAAATAAAACCACTAATTTAAACAACCAGCATAAAACAATCAGAATAAAACAGCCATAATTAATAAGGTGCACAGTAAAAACACAATAAGACAGAAAAGCCGACGGATACAACCTTCATAAAGTCATCAACCAGGATAAAACAACCAAAAACACAGCAATCGCTACACAGAGTAGGCAGTTTTAAATAGCTGGTCTAATTCAACAAAGGTAAAAGAAAAGACAGACCAACAGCAAAAGCATCCACCACTCAGCGCCACATGCCACTCTGTTGTTGTTGTTTTATTCTTGCTCAGTCACAGATAGAATCTGCACAAACATTGTTTTGCGAGTCAATAAGAGAGTAATTGTGTGCGTTAAGAAGGAATCATCCACGCAGAGGTCAGGCTAGTGAAATCATTCTGTGGCTGTTTGACTTTATGTTTTGCTCAGAGGAGAGACACACCACAGAATGTAAAGTGGCCTCTTGTCTCAAACTGACGAGGGGAAGATTGTAGCAGATGCGTACCCCCCCTCCTAGTAAGGTTACCTCTAATTTGTTTCCCTGCGTTTTCTCTTGACGGTCACTCCAAGAGGGATGGAGATGACTCAAGAAAAATGGTAACCGCCAACTATCTTTTTCAAATTTCTCCCTGAAATATCCGTGTGGTTATTGGCTGATCTGTGACACATTTCAGACACGGATAGCAGTGAAGTACATTCAAATGATCCTCTGAAACTAGATCAAAACAAACGTGTGATAAACAAAGCTCAGGTAGATGATACAGCTTTTCAAAGGGTGGAGATGATTTTTTTCTCCAGAGAAAAGATGTATCTACAGCTCAAAGGGAACGAGTGAATGTAGTAGACTTCTATCTCGGCATGCAGGAGCCATCTTTGACTTTTCTAGGGTGACCCTCTGCCCATGAGGGATGGTAAGCAGGTTCACTTTTTGCCCCACATCTGATGATGAATACAGATGTGACTTCTCTGATAATGATGATGGATATTCTGACTGGTCTGAGTTGAAACAGGCAAAAACATATCAAGTGTGTGTGTGTGTGTGTGTGTGTTTTCTCTTTAATTATTAATTCTTGTCCTTCAGAAATTGATGTCAGGTGCAGTGAGGTGATGATTTGAAGTAAAAACATAGAAACCTGAAGAGAATCTTTTCCATTCTTTACAGAACTGCCATCATAGTCCATTTATGTCATGTTTAAAAAAACATGTCTGACCTTGTGACGCTGTGACCGGTTTCTGCTGATGGAAAATAATCTGAACAGCACTGATGGTGGAAAAAACCCAGCATCTGTCAGTGGAAGGCCAGGAATAACCTGCACGCTGAAGGAAGACGGCCTTGGACAAAACAAGAAGAAGTTCAAAACCTACTTTGTGTTTCCCAGAATTTTGTTTTTATTCGTTGGTTTGTCTTGAGAACTAAATACAGTCAATAGTTATAAATAATTGATTGTAAAATAAATTAGCAACTAAACAATTAATACCAGTTTAATTTAAAAAATCCCTGGTCCATTTGAGCTAAACAGCAAAGACATTTCAGAAAACTAAAAACCAGACAAAACATCATATAAATAATAATTCAGTAGTCCAAGTTAGCAAAAATTCTGCTCCTTGCAAATTGTGTGATGGCATCAAATTCCTTACTATCATCATATCAGTGTAGCATAGAATTATGTTTGTGTTATTTTGTGAAAATATTCCCAAATCTAATCTTTTGCATTTGTTTTAACACAAAGATGATACCTTGTATTTGTGTTCTGATGCTTCAGTGAGACAGAGAAGTTCTGACTTCATCAATCACAGAGAAACACAACAGTCAGATGTTTGAGGACCAGACAACCATGAATATATTCAAAACACAGAATTTTAGTGGAAAAACACATGGACATGCCAGTTCTGTCTCTGATCATGCTGCTGTTAATTCTTTCAGATGTTATGCTAAATAAACATTTTAAATGTCAATTTTAGTTTTCTTTTTAAAACAATGACAGTTTCTTAGTGACTTTTAAAGTAATATAAAGTATTTGTGAAGTGGGG
This sequence comes from Callopanchax toddi, assembly GCA_006937965.1. NCBI lineage: Eukaryota > Metazoa > Chordata > Actinopteri > Cyprinodontiformes > Nothobranchiidae > Callopanchax > Callopanchax toddi. The sequence goes on from SSNR01000081.1 coordinate 1,544,413, forward strand.
TTCTGGGGAGACATTATGGTATAGGCTAATGGTATTTCATAATAAGTCACGGCTTGGTAAGTACTTCGGTTTTAGGTTCATTATTTGTAACAAATGTACACCGGTAGTTTGTCTGAAGCTACTTAGTGCAAAATTTATTAAACCAAATGTTTCAAAATTAGAGGTGGGCATAGATTAATTTTTTAAATCTAGATTAATCTAGATTAATTTTGAAATTAATCTAGATTAAAATGGCTCATTTGAATTCTGCCAAAGGGTTCATAATACCGGTATGTGTGTTCATGAGGCTGAAGAGTCGTGATACTTCAAGTCTAGAGTTTAAGGTTAGTAACAGCTGATCCACTGTTTGGATCAGCTGTTACTAACCTAACCAGAAATACTACACCTGTCAGAAGTTCCCTCAGAAACCCAGACCTGAGTCACAAACCAGAACCTCCAGACCAGATGAGCTCTGAGCTCATTTTAACAACCTCTGATGGTTGATCAAGTTATCAGCATGAAACATTTTAACACTAAAACACATTGATCTGTAATCAGAGGTCTGTTTCCTTTAACTTTACAGCTGTTTTCTGAGGCTCACTCTGTTTTAATAGTTTTACTGTAGAAACCTTCTCATCTCCTGACAGTAAAGGATTACATTTAGTTTACAGGTCACCTGATTAAAGCATCAACTCTCTTTTTTACATTAAATAACTTCATGCTGATTTTTTTTAGCTGTCAAAAAATGATTGTAGCATCCAGTTTATCTGTAATGGATTCAATCTGCCTTAAAATGACTTAATTTCTCTACTGTTTATTTCACATGATCCCATAGGGCTGTTTCATCATGTTTTTGTTAAATAAAACCACTTTAGGGGATTTAAACATTAACGAGTCTGAAAACTAAAGACAACCCTCTGATAAAGTCACTGACAGGTCGATGTGTTTTAGTGTTGACGTTGTTTGATTGGTTGAATGTTCAGCTGTCAGTTATGCTGAAAAACGCAGCACGCGCTGCCACATTCACTTTAACGAGAGGCGCGTGCACAGCTGAGGCTGTCGGCCCAAATAACACGTCGGTTCAGCAGGAAACACCTGGAACCAGACAGCCAGTCCAGACCTGGTTGATGACTTGGTCGAAGTTCTGCGGGAACTCTACCAAGTTGTTGCCGCGGGTTTGTGACTCGGTCAGCGCTCTGCTGCGTCTCCTCCAACCTGGATCAAGTCCGAACCACACGGTCCGGTTCAGGAGGAGGGGGCGTATGCCGAGGTTGGCACGGGCGCGCGGCTCCCGGACGCGCCTCTTTCACCTCCTTGGGTCCAGGTGAAAATCCTGGACCGGAACTGGCTCCTGGTGAAGGAGACACGCCTCACGTCTCCCGAACGCGCGCTTTACCTGGAGCCGCGGCTCCCAGTCCGGGTGAAGGATCGGTTCGGATCCGGGAGCCGCTCCAGGTGAAGCGAGCGTTCGGGAGACAGGAGCCGCGCCTCCTTCAGCTAGACCGGGGGAGCGGGTCCTGCTGCAGGTCCGGACTCCGGAAAGATCCGGGCCAGGATCGGAGTCTGCCATTTGGTAATGCCTGTAGATCTCTTAGACCCAGTGACCCAATTTAGATTGACGGCGTTATTTTTTTTATCGCGCGATAACAGTTTCGCGTTAACGCAGCGCGTTAACGGCGTTATCGGCCCAGCACTATTCGAAATACATGAAGATCTGACCCTTTTTGCTTTCCATACCTCCACCTCTTGCGGTCTCGCTCATTGTCACGGTTTCCTGGACTAGAACACTTTTCTTAACCCCTTATTATGAACAATAATAATTTTCCTGTTTGATGGACTTGTATAAACATTAGCTTTGACTGACCGAATTGTTGAGCTAAATACAAAAAACAGAAGATTAAAGTGGACTTTTAAAACAACTCTATTTCAAAAAGTCAAATACACAATTATCATTTCATAAACTTTTACAAATGTGTGAATTACACATTATATGCTTATTTAAATGTAATACTATGATTATTTGTAGCTAAAATTAGCAGTGGCGCTAGCTATAGCACTTCTGGCCACAATTTTATATCTCAGCCAAGTAGTGCAAAAAGAGTTTCCATAGCTGTTCACGTCAACTTCTATGACTTTTATATTTACTTTTTTTGGTGGTGGTGGTGGTGGTGGTGGTGGTGGGGGGGGGGGGGGGGGGGGGGGGGGGGGGGGGGGGGGGGGGGTTGAGTTGTTTTAAGCAGACAGATTTCCTTTGAAACTTGCCCCACTGTTGCTAGCCATTAGCTCACCCTCTCAACTACAAACAAAGGTTTTTATAAACAAGCTACAACAGGTTATTTTGCTCATAACCTTTCCACAGAAACCCACTTTAAAATAACTATTCTTTCATGTTTGTAACTTTTACTAAATACTTCCTATAAGTTGATTAAAAGAGACAGTAAGACAATATTGTTTTTAGCTAGCTTAGCCAAAAACTGACTGAGAAACATCATCTTCCTTTGGCCCGCTGCAGCCGACGCTTGTGACAGCAGGATGATGTATGTGGGATTGACTCAAAATAACCTAAAGTGACAGTGTTTCCATTGTGATGGAAAAACATGTCATCTGCTGGAGGAGGGTGCGCAGCACACAGATTGTTTATAATAGCTTCAGACAAATGTCCATTTCTCAGAGGAGTCTTTACCAAAAACACATGCATGATTTTTGATTTTATATGAAAATAATATTTAAATCTCATTTGGGTTTTGTCTCACAAAAATAAGTTTGTTGAATCATGTTGAGACTAATATATTCATACGTCACTTTCATATTCCACTTTGATGTTTTTTTTGTACTTGGACTGAACACAAGCCCCGATCATTCAGCGCAGAACATCAGAAGCGCTAATGCATCGAGGGCTGCTACACTCATTGTTGGAATTCAAATGTGAAGTGGTATCGAGGTGTTCTCGTCTGCCGCGGTTCAGCTGGTGGAGCCTTCCTGAGTGACTGCTATAATGCAACACTTCCAAAGGGAGTTTCTCATGCACCTGAGTGCTGACAAGATGTGTTAATTAGGTGCGCTAACAGTTTAATCCCCAGATATTGCTTCTTTAAGCTCTCTTAATCTCACATCAGATAAAGGCTACATTGTGTGTGTGAGAGAGAGAGAGAGAGAGAGAAAGAGAACTCTCAACAATGTGAGGTGAAAATGGAAACATAACACTGTGTAAAAGTTTTTGGCAGTAAAAATAACACAAAGTGCTTTTGTTGACAGTTTTAATAAAGTTATGTAACATAGAGGAAAAAAGAAGCTTCCATCAGTTAGAGCAGCTTGTGCTGTTATTATTACAGCACACAAGCAGTTTCTGTGTGTGTGTGTTTTAATAGTTGGCATGCTTGCTGTTTCAAGCATCTTGGAAATGGCCACAGTTGGTTTGAAGATTTCAGCTGCCAGAACCTTCTGTCTCTTAACGTTATCCTCAGACCAATTCTAAGATCTGTTTCATTCAATCACTCGTTCCTGTGGGGACGACAGGTGTGGCAGATTGGATTAGAGAACCACTGATTGTAATTACCATTGAACAAAACCCTGGTTTAGCCTCATTGTGAGGTAGATCATCTACCAGATTAATCATTTCTTTTTATGGATAACAGCATAAGCATCGAACTGCTTTTATTGCTACTTCAGTTTTTTGTCACAATTTTTGATTTGCATCTCCTTCCACAGTTTTTGAAAGCCGCAAACAAATAAATGCAGCAAAACTTGCAGCTAGATTGAGACGATGTGATTTTATACATTCCTGAAATGAGGCAATTTGCTTCCTTGAAGATGTGTCACTTCTCTTCCAAGAAGCGTTCTCAATCCACACAGAAGAATGTGAGATAATAAGCTTTTAAACTGTAGTGAGAGCTTTATTAATGCATGTTGAGTCATAAATCAGACCTTCAGTTCGTTCCAGAGCATCGTTAGAATCTTTGTTGTCCTTGTCTTCATGCAAAGACCCTAACGACCTGTTGGATGGAGGGTCAGGAACCAGCTCACATTAACAAAGCTCTCAATACTGTTTAAAAGCGTGTTAGTCTGCCAATAACACAATAACTTGCCATGCCCTGGATGACTGAGAACTTTCACTAGCTTACTTTTGTAGACATTGGACAGTGTTGATGACATGTTGATGAATGAGATGTCCCTGTAGATAAGAAAGGGGTTTGGGGTAAAAAGTGAGAAACCCCAGCTTCTCTCTGGAGTGTCATAGCTCAGAACATGGACGGAGGTGACGTGTCCCCACCAAAAACTCAATCCAAGGATGCAGAAATAGCGCTGCATTCCCACCAATAATAACTAATAATACGTGCAGCCCAGCAGACCAGGTGCTGTGCGCAGACGGACCTGTGTCCAGGGTAAGGAGGCATACGTGTCTGGATGGACCGGTACGTGCGAGCCCCTCGCAGCCCGCGCCGAGCTGCTTATGGCACCCATTCTGGGTCTGGATGACGACTGGCCATCGGGCATTTTCCTAATTGATGGTAACTTTGGGCTGGACCTGAACCCGGACCAGGATGGATCGCTTTAATCTGCACCTTCCTGTTTCGGCAAACGCTCAATTCCCACCCCACCCCCCTACTCCCGACCCTCGGTCCTGGTCCCCACCAATGTCAAGAGCCAATCTACGCCATTAGCTCAGGCAGACTTCATCGTAAAAGAGATCTTTAAAAGTTTAAATTGTTCAAGATAATTCAAACTCTCTGCGATCAAGCAGGTATTTTTGCATCTGTTATGTTTTTTATTCAATCATTGTTATACAATTGAGATTTAGACATGAATATACAGATTATACATCAGGGACCTTTGTCTACTTTCTTTATCTGTCTCATTTCTTTAGGCCTTGTGTGTTTTTTGCTCAAATCCCTCCACAGTGCAGAGGTCAGCCTCATAGTCAGAGTTCCATTATATAAAAACTCCCTATTTTCTCTTCAAAACTGAAAGCGACTGGTGGTATTAACTTGTCACATCTCCTACATAAAACACACGTCAGTGTGTGCTCACCAGCTGTTTCTGTTTGTTAGACTTGACTTTTGAGGCCCAGGTTCTGTTAACAATAAACCTGTGATTCATTGTGTCAATGTGCCTGTGTCTTAACGCTGACTGGTTACCATGGAGACCCTAATGAGCCACTGGCAGCTGCTATAACATTTCTTTTTACAAAAATAAATCTCAAATTTCTATTAAAGAAAAAAGTTTGTGTATGCTGACATTTGAAATTATCATCAGAGTTAACATTTTTATCAGGACCTTCTTAGTTTATTCCTTATTTGTCTCTCTCTGATGTATAAACACCCACCTAGACTGAGTAATGCATCCTAATGCTTTACCGTACCTGACTGTAAGTTGTTAGGCTGGAGAAGGAGAGCTGGGACTGCTGGAGAACGAGTAATAGCTCGTTTTTTTCTTCTTCTCCTCCTCCTAGGCTGAATGATACACCATTTGGGGGAACGCCACATTCTCTGCTGCACATAATTAGCTCAATCATAACCAACTCTGTGTGCATCACAGAGATAGTGCAAATGACAAGGATTCCAGTGACATGAAGCAACACACTTAAAAGCAAATATCTGGATTCGTCTTTGAGGGGATTTCTTCGACAGCTTGTGACTTGCTACTTCAGATGTGTTTAAACAGAGATGATCGCTCAGTCTGATATAATGACACAGTTTTCAGGAGATAAGCCTGAGGAGACAAATGAGGCAGCAGAAAAATGTGTCTCTCTGTGTTTTTATGTTTTTCCATTGCTGACAGTTTTAAGAGGGAACGTGTCTGATGTATCATTTCTGAGAAAGCTGTTACAAATATTTTACAGCTTTAGATCTGTCAGCGTGATCTGGAAAACACGGCTGCATGAGGCGCAGTTTTCTAGTTATTGTCACAATGCTGTGCTTTTTAAGAACATATAAATAAAAGGATTAAAAAGAAACTAGATGAAAAGACGATGACGAACATTCACGTGTGTGATGGAGAATACCTGACCTCAGCTCTTTATCTGCTTTTGAATGAACAGAAACCTGGAATTTGCAGCAGACGATCAAGAAAACATCTTTTGATCCTATGTGTGACCTTCACTAGGTCTTAATGTGCAGTAAAATACGCTTTGTAAAGATTTTTCTTAAATTACTCAAATCGCTGTTAGTCCTTGCAGAACCCACTGGCAGTTTTAGCCTTATAAAACCACGACCTTCCATTTAAAAAGGCCCCATTCAGATCCCTCTCTCTTTATCTTTGTGAGGACCCAGTAAAAGCATATCAGCTCTATAGGACACTAAACATTTACGGCTGATTTCCTCGTTATTAGAGGAGCTGTAGGAGGAAGTGCAAACATAAGTTTGAACTAAGAAGCTGCACAAGTCCCAGAGAGGCTAAAAGCTGTTTGAGCTGCTTCCAGCTCGTCCTGTAATTTACCTTCAAAGACAAAGTGAGGGATGCATAACAAGACCGACAAAAAGATTCCTCAGAGTTGCTTTGTTCTGAAAATAGAAGGAGAAAAAAAACGTTCTATTTATGATTCCCGTCGTTTTATTTTTTCCTGCTGAGTATAAATCCAGGGACAACATCGATTTTTTTTTTTACACTTGTTTTTTTTTTCAAAACATGAAAGATTTGTCAGAATATTCTCCGCTGGTGGTGAATTATTCACACTGCATCTGAAATATAAAACAGTAACTGATTTATTTGTTTCTGTAATTGGCTGAAAAAAAACCCAACCTTTTTATTCAGACACCTTCTAAATCTCAAACACCCGTCGAGTCGATTTTTAACACAACAACTAGTAGCTGAGATAATTTCTCTCAATTACCATCTGATTTATTGACTGTAGCTTTACCAGTTCTGTAGAAACAGTGTGTGTTGAGTCACTGTGTTCAAACAGACAAAGAGAATGTGGTTTTTTTCTCACTTTAATCATAATAAAGATATGATTACAAAAAAAAACAGGACACAGATTAGGTTACAACAGAGAAATAAAAAAACAGAACTCAGCTGTGAAACATAAATACTGGCTTCCTGAATGGCTTCAGTTTGGAGAAATAGTGTTAATATATAACAGGACTGATGAGCTAATGGTTAGTCTGAGCACAGATGGGAATAAAGTTTATTGCTGCCACCTTAAGAGAATTAAGTCTCTTAATGTCATAGCATTTGAGCAAATGTATTTTTAATAAAGCTCTATACCTCCTGTCCTGTCTGGGTGCAGGTGTGTCCTGTGTTTTCCTCCCTCTCCTCCTTCTCCAGGGTGTGTCGGGTTCTTGCAGTGGATCATCAGTGGCAATTAGGACGAGCTTAAAGGAGGTCCGGATTTCAGAGACCAGCTCGTCCTGCTTTCTTAGTGATAATCAGGCCCTGCATCTACACCTCCAGGTATTCTGTTTATTTGAACCTTTGGCATCTTTCTCAACACTGACAGAGAAACACCCCTCATCACCCGTCTGTCTGCTCTCCTGTGTCTCTCCTCGGTCCCAGCTCAACCACCCTCTAACACATCCTGCGTCCGACGTACACCTGTCAACTCCAGCTCCGCAGACACAACACCCTGAGAACTCCAACCGCCACCCCAACAGTCTGCCCTTTACTGGGAACAGCTCTTACCCGAGTCCTCTCTAACGGGTTTCCTCTCCTCCCAGCTCTGATCTATCACACTCAAACACCTTCAACAAACTTTGTAAAGCTCATTTTTGTAGTCTTGCCTCTGACTGCTGGAGAGTCCATGTTCTAAACATGACGCCTCCATTCATTTTTCATTATAAGATCTCCTGAGGTTATTTAGTCATTCACACTTTACACAAATGCACGCACAAGTTTTGTTTCTTTTAATGAGTCTCTCATTTTTAGATCAAAATACTATTTAGGACTCCTGTAAACATCTTTGGATGAGGTGCATCACTCTGTACAGTGATGTGACAAACACCATCTCATCCGTAATGCGAGGAAAACGCCAGAGCTGGTGTTTGACCCTGAGTCTTTGGGTGATTCATCCACAACCAGACCATGGAGACTAGAGAAGGTCAAGTTCCCTTAGAATACATACAGACAGCTTGATGGGTATAAACACATAAGCTGCTGAGCGGTACAGCAGAGGCTGCACTTAGAACCACTGTTCTGACCCAAAAGGTGCAGCTCCTCTTCTGCCATGCTGTAATAAAAAGTCCCCATGGGAACTGCAGTCTAATCCAGGGCTGGGAAACCTCCGGCCTCCGGGCCGTATACGGCCCACGCACCCCTTGTATCAGGCCCGCCATGCATAAAGTAATTTTTTAAAAATTTCAACAATCAACAGTAATTCTCATATCTGAGCCAGGATTGGAGTCAGTGAACACAACATGAGGTCAAGCGTTAGCAGGAGACAGGGAGACTGATAGGTGTTCATCATGACGACTGCAGAGAAAAGGATCCAAAGCAGCATTTTAAAGGAGAAAATAACAAAAAAATGCTCATCCAGTAAAAAGCAAACCCGTGAGTTTAGTTTGTGTGGAGGCTAGGGGTGGGAATTGATTTGTTTTATCAATCAAAAACAGTCTTCTGCACCATGAGCAACCATAGTCCAGTGGCGGCCCGTCCATAGGGGGCGCTCGGGCGCCGCCCCACCAGTCCCAAGAGGAAGAAGAAGAGAAAAAGATATTACAAAATATAAAAAACTAACATAAAAATAAAACTAAACGAGCCATCCATTATATATACAATAAGTGCTGTGTATAATCTGCGTTTAGAAAGGTTTTCTTACTATTTTTTACTGGACCGATAGGTCGTGTTTCTTTGGGTTCTACTGCGCATGTCTGGACGGGACGCCGTCCCAACATAGCGCATTGTTTTTTGCCCCTGACGCATGCGCACTGGCAAATTTTTCCTGACGCATGCGCACTGAGTGCAAAAAATAGGAGATCGCTCGGGACGCAGGTCTTCAGCGTCCCTGTGTGACATGCGCACAACGGCAGGAGTCTGGAGTGTTGCTCAGACCGAAACCGGAAGTTCTTGCTCTCTTTTTAATGGAGGGTAGAAAATGGATATTTATTCAAAGAATCCTTCTTTCCAGCTTGTGAAAACAAGCCGAATGATTCCATTTGTCCTGATTTCATCAACTCAATGGTGAGGTGAAGGTGTCTGCCGAATGTTAGAGAATTCAGGTACTGCTGATTGAATACGTTGGTTTATGTAGTTTAGCCCGTTTTTCATGCGTTTTCTCTACTTTTCATTAAATTATTATGGCGTTTTAAGGACGTTTGGTCTGACTGGGTTTGATGGGACTTATCAGTGGATTTGACTTTATTTTGTTGTTCATTCACTTCATTAGTTGAGCTGATTGTCATGACTTGCTTGGTTAGTGGTTGTTGTCTGAATTGTAACATTAATTATCTGACTGTGTTAGTTAGAGATGGATTTAGTTGTTTGTGGTGTCAGTAGAAAGATAATTGTGAATATTAAGTAATGTTTTTGACTTTGCCAGGTTGTTTTTTCCTTGAAACTTTTACAACTTCTGTTGTGACCACATTTTGGTTGTTTTTTATTTTTATTTGTATCTGATTATATTGATATTATTCTAAGGTCTCCTCATGAAGACTTTATGATTTCTTTACTGTTTGATGTGTAGAATTAGACCTAACAGCTCCACATTTCTAGAGAACTGGTGGTACTAGGGATTTTTACCAGAAAAATATTCAGTCAGATGAAAATATTATCATTCCCTGCCCTAGTGGTGATATGTGTTTTATTTTTTTGCGCATCTGAAAACTGACTAGCAAAAATGCGCCCCACCCAAAAAAATGTTCACCAGCCGCCACTGACCATAGTGCGATTTGTGTGTGTGTGTGGTTTTCCCCGATGCCCCTCCATCTCCCCACAGGTCTCACTGGTCTGACAGAGCAATATCCCGGTTTCTGTCCAGTGCAGCGCAGGCAGGAGAGGGCCATGACGAGGTGAGGTCCAGACAGAACTGGATGGACCAGGCACTGCTTCCGGACCCAAACCGCTGCAGCGCCTTCACCCCCCTGAGTCGTCTAGTGCAGTGTGGGATTTGTAACTAAAGCAGACTGAGGGGTCCAGCGTTTGTTGCGAGTTCATCTGTAGGCCGTCACCACAGCGAGAAAGATCATTGGCTGCCCTTTCCCCTCTATGGAAGATCTCTACAGCTCCCGCTGTCTTGGGAAGGCACACAGTATTCTCAGGGACCCGTCTCATCCCGGACACTCGCTCTTTGAACTGCTGCCCTCGGGCAGACGCTTCAGAACAATTAAAGCGAGAACAAACAGGTTGAAAAACTGTTTTTATGCCAGAGCGATAATTGCACTCAATGCTGAGGAAACCTGAACATGGGAATTGTGCAATAACTGCAGTGTGGGATGTTTTTGATTTAGATTTTTTATTTATTTATTTTTTATTCTGATTCTTAACCCTTAGCAACTGCTGTTTTAGTATTTTATCGTATTTTAGTATTTATTTTTTATGTTCAGGCACCTTAAGGATTGCACTCTCAATTTCGCTGTACCTGTACAATGACAATAAAGGTGATTCTGATTCTAGATGCTGCAGGCGTTCCGTCGGGAGTCAGAACCTCACCTCGTCATGCTCCTCCGCTGCTCTCGCTGCACTTGTTGGACAGAAACCATGTTATTGTTTTGTTGGACCAGTGAGAGATGCACAGAAGTCTTAACTCCTCCAGGGTGGAAGATTACTGACCAGCAAGTTGCAGGAAACCCGGAAACAAGAGAATTGTTAAGAAGAACTGATAAAATCGGAGGTGTACAATTCTCATGGAATTGGTCGGTTGGAACTGGTTCTAGGTCGAAACCGGTTCTCAATTCCAAGTTGAGGCTCTGGCCATAATGGAGTTTGATCTGGAAAAACGTTACCGGAGTTCAGACAGAACCGGAGGAGTTTAATGAACAGACTGATAAAGTTACAGCGCTTCGTCTGAGTACAGAAGAGTAATCAGATTACCAGACCAGAGGTCACACAAAAAATACTTTTTTGTTTTTTAAATATAATCTTTTTAAATGAAAATAATTAAGTACATTAAAGGTTTTGGTCTTCTGTTAACCAGAGTTTTTAGATTTTATTTTAACTTCATGGTAAACAAAACCTCAAACCCTTCACTGATGAGCTCCATTCATAAAACTGGACCAAATCCTGCAGCGATTCTAAAGAAAGACCCGGATCTGGTTCTTGTCTCCATTAGACTTATAAAAAAGTTCAAGAGCAACAAAACCAGAAAACAGTCAGCCAATAAAATGTCCTTTAAAAAAATTAAGGCAACATATCAGAGCCTTTTTTGTCTCCTATTTAAAAAGATTTACCAATCCTTTAGTACGAAAACAGTAATTTGTTCTGTTCATTTAAATTTGATATCTTTATATTATTGTTGACCACCTACAAGAAAAAAAAATCAATAGAGTTTTTTTCTTCGTGTTTCAATTCAAAGATTTTTGACTGAGAACTTTATGATTTTTGCATTTTGTCTTGAAAAGACTGGACATTGCTGTTTTATATTCTGAATGTGAACCTCGGAGGACTTTATAAAATACATTTGGCCCCCTGGAAAAGGTTCCCCACCCCTGGTCTAATCAAAAGGTCCTAATCATCTAATAAAAACTGCTTTCGGGATACTTTACAGACGTTTCATTTCTTTAATTATTTCACTCTGACAGCTATCAAACTGCAAACAATTAATCAGTGAAAAGGGAGAAACTCATCCTCTGAGCATCCACTTCTCTTAAAGTTCCTTTAATCAGATAGTTGATTCAAAAACTTTTGCTTCTGTCTGTTAATGGAACATGTGTGTAAATCTGGTGGAATGATGTGGATTTATTTACTGCTGCGTGCAATGTTAAATATATGGCTGTGTTTTGTTTTTGATATACTGTGAATTTTTAATGCTCTCAAGATTGTAAACACAATGATAGTCCAAGACAACTTTCCTTAAATAAACACAGAATATACTGCACACACACACACACTGTTAAGGGCTGGGTGCTAGATCAACATATATGTTCTGGAACAGCAGAGACAGATGTTCTACAGATAAGAGAATTAGACCCGACACTTCTTCTTCAATATGAGGTTTCAAAGGCGCCGCAGTGTTCCGAGCAGCAGCAGACACCGACTGCTAATCTTGGCCCACCAAAGTCAAAGAGAAATTTTCAAAGCCTTGCTTGGTCTCACTCCACCGTCCTTATTACTGAATCCGTAGATGGTACTAGATTTTCAGCTCCAGTGAAAAAACAGGAGGGGTTCTGAGTGAGGCTCCTCCTGCAAGGGAATAGATGGTTTTGGTGAGAAGGGGTTTGATGTGGGGAATTAAATGTTTCATGCCCCAGGAGCCTTTTGACGATCACGTGTTTCCCCTCATCTTGCATCAAGCCATGTTTTTATTCCAGCCTGCGCTGGCTGTGACTGCTAATACTTTGCTGTTTCTAAAACCTTCATACTTGGATTTCTTGTTACAAAAGCAATCTCAGTGTAATAGCAAATTATTTAACTTCATAGCTGTTATCGCTGGTTTTTTATGTTCTCTGTGAGGAACTTCTCAAAAGTACTTTTTTCTATAGTTAATAGTGGAGTTCGGCCTCATTGCGTGACTTATCTTTTAGTTTGATGCGTCAGAAGATGAAAAGGGAGCGCCGTCGAGCCGCGCCACACCCAGCAGGAGCTCCCAGGTCACCGCGGTGGAGGTGATTGAGAGCCCATTAGCAGACTGTTTATAGTGGTCACATCACAGATCCCTGTGATCTGTGTCAGAGAACACAGCATTTCTTCATAAAAGCTTCTTCCCTGTAAAAACAGATTAGCACTCTGAGTAAAAAGCGCGCTCATGAAAGATGTTGTAATTACTTGTTGACAGAAAACGTCATATCTTCATTCCCCCTCCCCCCCCCCCCCCCCCCCCAGCTAAATGCCAGAAAATCAGCCAGGAGACATTTTATTTTTGTGTGTGAAGAAGAACAAAGATGGCAGAAAATGGCATCTTTAGCTATAGCGAACAGCCTTTTGAAAAACTGTAAACAACTTTAATTTGATTTGCGAAGCACCTCAGGCTCCGCAGGTTCAACAAAAGGCTGAATGATTTGAAATGTCACCGAGGGGCAATCAGCACTTCTTAGACTTTCTAATACAGCTGAAGCCTTGTGTAGGTTTTTTTTTTAAGTGCCGTCACGTTATAGTGTAAGCTTTTAGCAGCTGTAGATAATTGAACCAGTGACACACGGTAATACCTCTAATACATCTACACGGCGTACGTATAAATCAGAGACGGACTGCATTAAAACTACTAAAACAGGTTGGATTTGCTGCCTTTGACAGCTAAATGGAGAAAATGTAAATTTATTCTGCAGATGTGTTTATACAGTATGTGAGATGAATATCAGCGGGAGTATGTTGCAGCCAGAAGAGCCGAGCAGGATGTTGACAGCTTGTTTTTTTATTTATTACCAGACTGAAAAAAACCAAAAAGGTCAAATGGAGTTTTCATTTAACGCTCGTGTTTTTGAAATACTGGCATTTTGGCCATCTGCAACAAAATAATAAGTAGTTTATTTGGAAAAACCCAAATGCCACGTATGAAAAGCCGGTACTTATCTCAGCTGCTGATAGGACCTGCTGATCTGATCTAGACAAGTGCAGGTTTTTATTTGTGCAATTTACAAAAAGGCCACTGTTTAAGGTTAAACACTTGGCTTAATATAAACCATAAATAAACTCTAAAACCGAACTCTGATTTGAGTTGTTTAACATTTTGGAATGCATTCACTTTAATACCTTTAACAGTATCAAAAGCAGCTGAATAACTATAATAACCATCAGATTCAGACATCAGTACATAATTATTTGGTCCTTTTAGAAAGTTGTGATGTTGCGATCGCAAATTCAACCATTAGTCACAAATTTTTTGCGGCCTTGCAATTTTAACCAATCATCGCAACGTTTCCTTATATCTGACCAATCACCTTAGCTTTTGCTGTATTTGACTTCTTCTCTGACCAATCACTCGACTCTGATAAGTTCTGACCAATCCCCATAGCCTCTAGCTGTGTTTACTTCCAGCCTTTGAGCCAAGCCGCTAAACAGTGAGGTTTATTTTTCAGACATTACGGCAAAAATATGAGCAAGTCAATTTCCTATAGTATTACACAAAAGTGACGGAAAGCTGTTCTGTACCAAACACAATGTCGTGGTGGAAAACAGGCGAAAATCATTGCTTTACGAGAACTTCTCAACCGCAAAACGTGTGAGGAGATTGGCTGAAAAGCAAAAAGCACAGATTCAGCAAGTTACCGTGACGGAGGCTGTGGCGTATTTGGACAATGTAAGAAAGTTTATTTATAAAGTCTAGGAGATGAACTCATCTGCGTACAAAAAACACTGCAACGTCCTGAAGGGACTGATTTTTAACAGGAGAAAGATTCTCCCAAAGATGAGGAAACAAAAACGAGTCATTAAAATAAACTAAAATCCTTTAGAACTTATGAGGTGAAGGGTTATTTTACATTAAGACTCCATAGAAATAAATGGGATGAGATGTTTCCTCAAGCAAAAACTAATAAATGCTCAAGCATCAGATCTCTAAATCAGCTCCGATTTGAATCAGATGTGGATTTAAAGATTTATCAGGTGCGGTGCAGAGAACCAGCTCCTTTGCATTAAAATTCTTTATTCTGACGATGAGCGATTCTTCACTCCAACAAGGTTTCTTCAAAAGGAAACGCTGCCGATTTGATTAGACAGGGTTTAATCCTTCCCTCCATACACGTGTCCATCCTTCCGTTCATATGCATATAGACTATACAGCGTTCTGACTGTTGCTGAGTGTTTTTTCTGGAGAACAGTTTAGTGTTTGTTGATCAAATCAGCGGGGAATACTTCTAACATGCTCAGTGTGTTGTATTATTCCTTTGGTCTCCCAGGATCCTCTCGGCGTTACAAATCTGAAGCTGTTTTTCTATTTTTTCTACATGTGCAAGAACTAGACTCTCATTTCATAAAAACAAAAAAAAAAGTGTAAAAAAACACTTTCCTCATCCACACGGTGTAGATACCTTGTAGAATTATTTGCTCACCGACTATCATTTGCATGCATTTGTTTTGCAGCCTCTGTAATCTGATTAGTCAACCTGACGTTGAGGGAGCCGACGGTAATCTGTGCTAACTCCAGGCGCCTGTGAGAAAACTAAAGTGACAAACTGATGGTAATTTCTGCCAGTACACCATTTCTACCACCCACTCCCCTCTCCAATCCTCTCCTTCCTTGTGCCCTTGCGATTAACGTGTCCTACACTCCTCACGCTGCCCTAAAGAAAAGAGCAGCTTACTGCTTCCTTCGCTCTGCCACAGGTTCTCCCCCCCCACCACCCAAATGACACGGTCAAACAGGATTAGATTTCGTATTTGGGGCGGATGGTGTGTGTTTTTTGCACATCTGTTTTAGGGCACAGGAAAAGCATCCATGAAGTAGTTTGTTTTTCTGCCGATTTATTTCAGAAGAGAAGAAAGGTGCAGCATTTCGGGTGGGTTGATGCCTTGGCAGTGATGCTGCTGTGAAAAACAACTCTGGAGGGAGGGAGATAGGGATTTGAGGGGGTGATTCATTTCAATCTGCCACAATGCTGCATGTGCCCAAAGCTGAAATCACATCGTAGGTTCAGCCTTAATAAAACTCAGTGGCATTAAGCCTTATTAGTCAGCAGACAAACGCCAAAAGACATCTCATGTCCCACGCTGAGATTACACCATTGTTTATCTGATCTTCCAGTAGGAAGATGCTGCAGGTTTGTTCTAGAGTTACATATGTTGATCTCTAATGTTAGAAAACTCAGTAAGTGCTCAGTATTTCTCCATCAGAGCAACAGCAAGGACTTTAAAGGAACACTGATAATTTATTACACATTTTCTGATTGTAAAATATGTTTATAAAGACACTGGACTGATGGTAATGAAACTCCACAAAGGGAATCACTGGATTAACTTTGAGACAACCTAATTCAAGATGGCCGCCACATCCAGCTGACCTCACAAACATGGCTACAACCCAGTCCGTTTGACAGATGCAGAGCTGAAATTGGGTGATGCAGTAGTTAGGAGTCATCCTCATCCTGAGGGCTTTTATGCTATTGTTTTTAACTTGTTACTTTTATTGTGTTTTAATGTGAATTCATATTGTACGGTGACTTTGGTTGTCAGAAAGGCGCCTAAAATAAAAAGTATTATTATTATCATCACTTACTCAGAATTTTACACATTTTCTGACGTTTTGTTGCCTTAAAGTTTTCCATTTACTGCTGGAGTCACCCCCAGTCTGCCTGTTCGAAATATGTTTCATGAAGAACCTGATAGATTTTAATGTAAATCTTTAAAGACAGCTACAACTGATTAACTTTAGTAATCAATCCCACTGAAGATGACCACCACAG
Organism: Callopanchax toddi; assembly: GCA_006937965.1. Taxonomy (NCBI): domain Eukaryota; kingdom Metazoa; phylum Chordata; class Actinopteri; order Cyprinodontiformes; family Nothobranchiidae; genus Callopanchax; species Callopanchax toddi. The sequence continues at coordinate 1,560,813 of SSNR01000081.1, forward strand.
CTGACAAACATAAATATTGAAATAACAGAAATAAAACCATCTTGTCTAAACAACATGACAGTTTGTCTTATTTTAAATTGGATCAAACATAAAGGACTGAATACATTCATCTCCCACACACAACCCATACATAGTTATCTATTAATACATGAGCATCATTTATTTCATCAATACAGTTTCTTTTCTTTTTAATCTTGTTGTAATCTGGTTACCAGATGAATAGAAATGTTTACATAATATTCTCTTTCACAGCTTTTTTTTCAATACGCTAATGATTGTCCCTTAATATTAAACTTGAATATATTATTATTAGCAGGGGTGCACATAACTGGTCCACCAATACTCATGTGCACCATGATGTCATGCATACGTACCAGAACCTGCTGCCTGAACGCACCTTTGTGAACCGGCGCTTTCGCAGTCCTGATGGCGCAGCCCGCGATCTGACGAGCTTCATATTCTGTTACGGCACAGCGAATGACTGCTCACATGGCCTCCGAAGCTAATAGACAAACACACACACTGGGGCGGCATTAGCTCAGTTGGGAGAGTGGCCATTCTGGTAACCGGAGGGTCACCGGTTCGATCCCCAGCTCTGGCTGGGTTAGACTGTTGTGTCCTTGGGCAAGACACTTCACCCACCTTGCCTGTGTGAATGTGAGTGTGACTGTGTGTGAATGGTGGTGGTGGTCAGAAGGGCCGATGGCGCAGAATGGCAGCCTCGCTTCTGTCAGTCTGCCCCAGGGCAGCTGTGGCTACAGACGTCTGTCGTAGTTTACCACCACCGGTGAGAATGACTGTGTGAATGAATAATGCAACTCTGTAAAGCATCTTTGAGTGACCTAGAAAAGCGCTATATAAAACTGATGTATTATTATTATTACTCACATCACCTCTGACACGCGTGCAGCACCAGTGACACACACATGCTTGCAGCACCTCCAACTCACAAGTGACACACATGCTCATCACCAGTGTCATGCACACTCAGCAACAGCGACACACACACCGACGGCAGCTTATCGTCCCCCTGGCGCTGGTATGGTGCGTACCAGACACCAGGTTATTGCTTGAGTACCTCAATGGAAAAATTGTGTGCTGATCATTATGTTTGTTTTAATTATTAGTATATAGTTTATGTTTAATTTAATATTATAAATATTATTCAGTTATGGTTTGTTTTCCTTCATCCCCCCCCCCCTTTTTTAATGCACCACACTAGATAGATGGTTAGGATTTGAAGGAAGAGAGAGAAAAAAAATGCAATAAATCCCAACATTAACAAAACCAATAAAATAAATAAATATAAAAAACAAAAGCTTGTAGAAGAGAGCAAACATGGAAGGATTTTTACTCATGAGATGCAATTTGTTATTTTTAATGCACCATAATAGCTCAAAATTGTAACAACCAATCACATAACGTAGGATTAAGTGTAGGGTGCTTGTGGTTGTCAGTGTGGGTCACCGACTGGGCATGGAGTGGTTTGCACTGGTGCATCTTGGGAACTCCTCATTGGCCTCAAGCTAGATCGACTAGAACAGATAAAGGCATAGCTAGTGTGCTGGGTGATCCTGATAAAATTATGTAACTATTTGTACATTAAAAAGACTATTTATTGATTAAGTAGCCATTTTGCAGCCGAGTGTGAAGCGGCTGGGATGAGGATCAGCACCTCCAAGTCTGAGGCCATGGTTCTCAGTCGGAAAAGGGTGGCTTGCCAACTCCAGGTCGGGAGAGAGGTCCTGCCTCAAGTGGAGGAGTTCAAGTATCTCGGGGTCTTGTTCACGAGTGAGGGAAGGAGGGAGCGGGAGATTGACAGGCGGATTGGGGCAGCGTCTGCAGTGATGTGGACGCTGAACCGGAAAGCAAGGCTCTCGATTTACCGGTCGATCTACCTCCCAATCCTCACCTACTGTATGGTCATGAGCTTTGGATAATGACCGAAAGAACGAGATCTTGGATACAAGCGGCCGAAATGAGTTTTCTCCGCAGTGTGGCCGGGCTCAGCCTTAGGGATAGGGTGAGGAGCTCGGACCTTTGGGAGAGACTTGGAGTAGAACCGCTGCTCCTCAATGTCGAAAGGAGCCAGCTGAGGTGGTTCGAGCATCTTGTTAGGATGCCCCCTGGACGCCTCCCCAGGGAGGTGTTTCAGGCATGTCCTGCCGGCAGGAGGCCCCCGGGTCGACCCAGGACACGCTGGAGAAAATATATCTCTGGTTTGGCCCTGGAGCGCCTTGGGATCCTGCCGGAGGAGCTGGTAGAAGTGGCTGGGGAGAAGACTGTCTGGAGCTCCCTAATTGGGATGCTGCCCTCGTGACCCAGACCCGGATAAGCGGAAGAAGACGAGACAAGATGAAGTAGCCATGAACAATGAAAATCTTATCAAATGAAACTCACTCTTTGTATAAATACGCTGCTAATAAAAATAATAAAAATAATTCCCGACACAGACTCCAAATGCTGACTGATTTTGCAGCAGCTTGACCAATCGCTTGAGATCACAGAATATTTTCCAGATTTGACCAAAACAGCTATGACATCATCACTTCTGAACATCAGAAGATGTTGGTTTTGAAGGGCGGTGGGTGATTTGGATCCTTTATGAAGAGCTTCTGATGTGTCACACTGTTAGAGAAGCAGCCCTGTTTCCTGTTTGCAGTGGCAGACTTGTTTAAACCCAGTCAAACGAGTGACTTTCATATGATTTCTATCCTCTGTCTGGAGGACGAAATGTGACAAGTTTCCAAACAATACAAGGACAAAAACACAGATGTCAAGAAATCTGGGCTTCAGGCAAATGTGCACTTTAATTCAGCTGCAAACAGAAGGAAAATCACCAAGAAATCCTTCTGCTACCAGTAAAATCCTGTGTTGTATTAAGGTTTTATCCTTCATACGTGACTGGAACCATGAGGAAAACCTCCTTAACGTGGTGCTTACTCACACTGTGGATAGCGGCTCTACTGTTCAGTAGCTGTATTTAGCAAATGAGGGTTTGACTAATTATTAGCCCTGTCGATTATCACAGGCGATATTCATAATGTGGCCAATTATGACAATGAGTTCTTTGTGTGATTCGATTAAATGACGATCTAAATGAAATTACAGCGTGCTCCTTTAGTCATAAACCGGACCGCCCGTGGTCTGCTGCAGCGTCATTCCCACGTGGACTTGGTCATGAGTGGAAACAAAGTCAGATTATTGATTTGTGTGAAAATGGAAAGAAAAAGTTCTGGTACAATCATTGTAATCTTTAAACTTTTTATTTACTCTTCAGACAAACTAACGATACTTTTTCTACCCATTCAGGCTGGCATTAGGACTGTGGGGTTAAATTTAGCCAATACCACACTCAGAAACAAACTTATAAGCATCACAAACTAAAGACTGCTCCATCAGAAACTTTCAACCTGTATTTTTTAGCATTATACTAAAAAAAATAAAGTACCGAGGACCAACGGGTTGACTGGTGAATTTCCCGTCCTCGTCTGCACCTCTTTTGTGGCAAAGCAAAGCAAATTCCTGGAACTGTTCAAAGAGCGAGTTTGGTAACGTCTCCCACTAAGTGAGTGAGTCAGAATGAACGAGGCTGCTCTGAAGAGCTGCAGCAGACACACTCTGCCAGAACAATGTTTTTACTGGCTGCGAGGTGCCACATCGCTACATAATACCTACTTGGTGGGGAAGGAATTCTCTGCACTTGAACATGTTTTTTTTTTTTTTGTTTCTTTCAAATAATAGCACTTGATTTCAATGATTTTTCTTTCTCTGAAAGCACAAAATTGCTAAGAGTTCATCCTTTACAAACGGTTGGTGCCATTTCACAGATTTTTTATTACTTTAGATGAAGGTTTTGTTAGTCTGTGATGAAAGTAGAGGATTGGAAATGGTGGCAAAAAAAATGACTAATCCTTATACAAACGTCTGATGCATAGCAGGAGATAAGACCGAGCTTGTCTTTTAGAGTACTTCTCTGTGTGTCTGTCTGCCACTGAGCATTGAGTGAGCTGAACTCTGCTGCCAGTCGGCCATCTGAGAGATAATTCAGAGTGACACAGGCTGCCCATCTGAAGGGACTGAGTTTCTTTTGTTTCAGAGCGAGATCGTTACCTTGCATCTCAGGCTATTCATTAATAAATGTACCTCTGCTGGTGCTGCTAGTCTGTTTGGGATTCCAGCTTCATTTTTGTACAGCTTTAGAAAAAACATGCAACTTTTACATCAAAACATGCAGCTCCATCTGGAAAAGCGTGCTTTGATATTTTGTAAGCGGTACGGTGTACAACATGGACATCCTTTGCAAAAAACCCTGAAATTTGTTCGCAGGATTTGATGAAACAGGTGAGAAGACTCTGCCCCTTTAGGAGTGTGATATAGCCTGTGTGGATTTGACAGGGTTTGAACAGGTTTGAACTCAAATGATTGACCAACACACTCACGTATTTTTTTTTACAAAAAAAGTTAAACTTTACTTTTAATGATATTTAAAAAAATTTGATCTCTTGCAAACTACACTCACTGCTTTTTAAATGCATAAACAAATTATACATCAAAACGTAGACATTTTTGTGTTGTTTCACTCGCTGTGTGCCTCACTGCTGTAGGACTCACAGTTATCTCCAGTGCAAAGAGTGCGCGCCCAAGCTTCCATTAACTTCAGTTTTATTGTGGGAATAAAAAAATATATTTATTCTACAAACATCTGAATTCACTGTGTAACTGGAATTTTTTTGTCACATCTTCTGCAAAAATCACAGAAACATAAAATGTGTGTGTGTGTGTGTGTGTGTGTGTGTGTGTGTGTGTGTGTGTGTGTGTGTGTGTGTGACCATAAAAATATCAAACTTTATGAAATACTTAAAAGCAAATATTTACTTGAGGACTCTCCTCTCAATGAGGGAGTTAGAGACACTCGTGTGTGGTTACCATAGTGACCGTAAGGGGCAGTATCTTTAATATTTATGTTGATTTATTAATTTCTTTACATTTTTCATGCAGTTTAAACATCAAAGGAGGGCTTGTTTCTGAGCTTAGATCATTAAAATGAATATCAGGTATGTGTACTGGCACCAGTTTACAAAAAATAGCATATGACTTTTTTTCTGTCATGATTTAGTCGTTTTGATTCTTTTACAGCTCTTCATCAACCTGCTTTTTTCCTGAAAAGCTCTAATCACATGTCCCCAGTGTAAATTTAGCTGTTAGCATTCAACACTGTGCCATATGTGGTGTCACCACATTCGCTCTGCAAGTTGTGCTGCTGAAACTAATTCCATCAATTAAAAGTTGAACACAACACAATCCCAGTTTCACATCAACAAAGATCAGGATCATTAAAGCATCAAATGGTTTTAAATTCTACAGCCTCTCCTAACAGGTGTCTCCTTTGAGTTTTAGTTTTATTATCATCTGATTATTGAAATAATTAGCAACAAGTAGGGATGCTCGTTTTTGGCTTTTTCACCAATATCCAATATTGTCTAACTCTTATTTTCGATACCAATATAAGCGGGGTACCCCTCATTAAAAAAAGACAAACAAAATCATTTTAAGTAACCAACATCCCATACCTCTTATGTAACGCCGCCAAATGCGTTACTACCTCTGAACTTTGACCTCTAGGATCATCACAAATAATAACCATCTTTTTCCCAATAACTTGGAATAAAATGACTCTGTTATTATTTAACCTGGATTAACATTCCCAGATCAAGGATGTTTTTTCGGAAGACCTCCACTGGATTTTCACTCTTTAGTTAATAATAACTCAAAGACTGCCAGACGTCTCCTTCTAAACGTCGTTACTCTTAATCAAACTGTTTTAAAATGTCTTTTTTTTTTTTTTTTCTTAATGTGATTAATGCGTTTTCCTCCAGTATTAATGAGTGTTGATCTTGCTTCAGTATTATTTCACATACATACTTTGCTAAAAGGTTAAATCATATATTACTTCAACCAATAAGAGTTAGTGGTTTGAGTCACGTGACAATTAATAACTCCTTATTCAGTGCCATGTCCCCTTAAGACTCCTTTTACTTCCGACCCCGGAAGCTACTGAGTGCTGTTCTGGTCCTGACACTAACCAGACGACACGCTCAGCTGTCAACCTCTACACAGCTAACGCTAGTTGCCGGCTCACCCCTGAGACGGTTCCCTCAGCCCGTCTGAGCCGATGAAACCAGTTTCCCTCTGAGGTCAGGCACCTTCAGTCTGACGCTCCGTTATGGGAATGCCAGCAGTCTCTGCTCCGTTAGCTCAACCGGCTAACTATCAGCTTACTCAGAGATGGGTCCACTAAGCTTCGTATCCCCAGACAACACCGTGGCCTCCGGCGGTCCAAGACCACCACAGCTGTCCGATCCTGACCGAGGGGGAACGACCACCTCCATGCTGTCTCATCCGACCCCAGCGGTGCTGATCCATGGAACGCAGCTAAGTCCCACAATTCTGGTAAAGCTTAAAGGCCTCTTGATAAAAGCTAACAACTTTAGCTCACTCAAACTAGTAACTGATCCATCCGTAACTAGTACCTCTCCATTAGAACCCTTAATCTAAATTAAGTAAAATCCTTAGTCTCCTAAACCTCATGAGACTCAGACTACTAAAACTTATTTAAGATTCAATTCAGAACACCTTACCATCGTGGATGACTTAATGCTGACTACCTGCTACCTACCTCTTTCTTATCTGTGATATCTGTCATCCGTCTTTCTTAATAAAATAATGAAGTCTAATTCTAGTCTCAGATTTCTATTGTCAATATGAAATGCATAATCTACTCCCTGTAATAAATCAGAAGGAACCTAGAGATGTTCCTGTAAGCACTAAAAGCTGATAGTATCAGAGATTTTTCTCCGTATAAAACTTACAAAACCTAGTAGTGGATCTACAGAGGTATGTGCCAATTATAAACCATATAAATAGAGTTTATAACGCTACATAAATGGATATTTGTGATGATCCTAGAGGTCAAAGTTCAGAGGTAGTAATGCATTTGGCGGCGTTACACTTATCATGCACTTAAACTTTAAATATTGTCAGTGCAAAATAGAACAGCTGCTTCAATTCCTCTTCAAAAAATAGGAGACATCTTGATTCCTCAAATGGCAATTTAATTGTCCTGAGACACTTTGAGATCATTCCAAACCAAAGACAGGTTGGCGAGTCCTCTTACATGTTATGCTGCAAGTAATGATGTGGTTTGATGTTTGTGCAGCCCTAACAGCTAGCCTCTTTGGGTTAGCCTAACCCTCGCAAGATTGTGAGACTTCCCAAAGACACCGGACTGGAGAATGAGAAGTTGCAAACGTGGTATTCCAGATCTAAGCAGCAGATGGGGCAAAGTGACAACCCTAAGGGGTCATATTAGCACATAGTGGCTCAAGGAAAAGATTTAAACATATGAAAAAGTTGTAATGTATGCCTTTAAATGTGGTTACATGACATACATGTGAGGTCCATGTAGATATTCTTCTATTGCTGAAAATGTCCAAACAGTGATGGTTGACCAAACATAAAAAAGACAAATACCTTGTTAAGACCCCAGGCCTGCACCTTGTGTGTGGATCCATGTGCTTGATTGTCTGCAGGTCCCAGGAGGTGCTGATTGCAGATTTGCAACACCTGGTCAGCATTTAAAGATCCACCTCTGCCCAAGAGAGGAGAGACAGAGGAGCCTGAGAGCTCTTCAGCCCAGAGGACATATTTAACTTTAGTTAAATAAACTTTATTTCCTATTTACCCTCGTGTCTTCCCTTCTGGTTACAGTTTCTGAGCCAAGCTGTAGCAATTCCATAAATAGTAAATGTGACAAATCACTTAATAAAAAACTATGTGTCTGTGTACCAGGATTTAAAGATTTTATGTTTATATGATGTTCACCATTTACGATTCTTGACATTTAGACTCGAAACATTTGCGAAAGCACAGGTGGATTTAACGAGGGCTGCATCCCATTTAGAAGATCTGCTTGGTATCAGTTTTACACGGTCAGCATGCACAGGTGCAAAAGTGGAATGCAGCCCTCGTTTATACACCTGTGGTTTCCCTCTTGCTAGTCGAAGTGTAAAACAGACTTAATAAAAATTACACTGGCAATTCTATCTTTATTGTCAAGTTGTTTCTGAAGGCGTGGAACCAATGAATGAGATTGTTAAACCAAAAATCTAAGTTTCAGACAAAAACCCAAAAGCTGAATGAAGAACTTTTGCTCTCTGAGTTACTGAACAGAACACAAACGACTCTCAAAGACGATAAAAATGAGAGTGGAGTAATGCTTGTTTCACATTTGAAAACCAAACCCAAACAATGCAACTTGAAGGAGATACAGCTGTAGATAAGAGATGACGTGATGCTGCACCCACCTGCTCTCTGTCAGCGCGACGTGACCTTCTTCTTTGCTGATATGAATTACTGCTACATTTATGCAGCAGTCAGAGGAAAGTTTATAAAACCTGTCTGCCAAATCCTCTCATAAGCTCACATTCAAAGCCACAAATACTGTATTGTTGTCCAAACCCCTGACAGTGGCTGCAGCCTCTGTAAAGCTGCCAAGCAGTGCAGCCTTCCTCTTGCTGTATATTTACTGTCGTGGACTGCAGCCATAAACAAGCTGTCCGTTATGGGTGTATTTCTGATTTTTTTCATCATTTTATTCCAGACCACAATCACCTTCTCGGGATGCCCTCTGAGAGGGTCGTCTCTCATAAAATATTGATCTGAGTTTTGACTCTGAAGCTGTGATGGGATGGTGGGAGAGGAAGGAGTGAAAGAGAGACGTTCTTGTTTGGGAACGACAGACTGTTGAGGTTCAGCTGCCCCTAGCTGTGTGTCGTATGTGTATTTAGGTCAGGAATCTTGCAACTCAGCCAAACTATCACATATAACTAGAGGTTACATTCTATTTTTACCAGAAAAAAAAAAAAAACGACATTAGCTCCTGTAATAATGAGAAATAACTAGTTTTGCCCTGTAGGCATAGAGGTTATATTAAATATCCTCTGGACTGATGTGAGCTTGAGAGAGTAATGAAAAAAAAATTGGAAAAAAGAGAAAAAATTATATATAAAGCTATTAGGAGTTCACCGGTTTTAATCAATGCGTTCACACTGGAACCTCTTCATTTTTAATAGTTGCAGTGTTTTGACTGTTGAGCTGGGATTTATTTCTCTGAAGTATTTTGTGAAAGCTTTTCATTTCCCAGCACTGCTGCTTGCAAACGAGAGATAAGTTTCCAAGTTTTTCTCTATAGTTTGCAATTTCTTCTCTCTTTTGAAAAAAATTAAAGGACAAAATTAAAAACATAAACAATGATGCTGCAAGAAAAATACATTAAACTGTTGCTCTGAAGACATCTGATAAGACAATGTGCTTTTAGCTCTGTAAAAAACAGGATAATGAAATCTTTTTCTTTCAAATCATCAAGTTGTTGACTGTTTACACACACGGCAAAAATGAGCATTCAAATCCATTTTAGAGCGTTTTAACACCTGGTGAATGTTTAGTCAGCTTCTTTTCACTAGTTTGTCTAAAATAGCTCAGATCTTTTTAAAGTGAGTGTCTGTGGATAAATTATGAACATTTAAAACCATAAAGCTTCTTGAACAACCTCAGTTTGGGGAAATAGAGCTAACGCCTTTATAGGCTATAGTCACAGTGGGGTCAGCTACATAGTAGAATTTACCATCTTAAAGAAAAATACTGCAAACTAAAATTTGAAGAGATTAATGGTTACTGAGTTATTACACCTTGAATCTGATGTGCTACAGCTAGCTGCTACAGCTAATTTCTTCCAAATAACCATAATTTTTTAAAAACCTGAACTGCTATAGAAATAATTCATTTGAGGCTTTTTAAGGTGGCAGATGCTGGCAAAGGTTCTCAGTCATCCACAGCAATTTTGGGAAAAATACAAGTGCGTCAGATTAGTCTCCTCCTATCTCTCTGGCCGCTCCCAGTTTGACCAATTAAAATCCTTTTCTTCCTGTCTTGTTTTGTCTCTGCTGGTGTTCCCCAGGGCTCCATCTTGGCCCCCCTCCTATCCTACTTGCTTCCATTCAGCCATATCTTTTGCAAACACAACATCACTCACTCTGCCTACTTTCATCTGCGCAACATTAATAGACCCCGCCCATCACTCACTCCCCACGCTACAGCCATCCTTGTCCACAGCCTCGTCACCTCCAGAAGCAACTGCAACTCTCTCCTCTTTGGTCTCCCCCACAAGTCTCTTCATCGACTCCAACTCCTTCAAAACGCTGCTGCATGAGTCATCCCCACCTCCCAGAGATCACATCAGCCTGTTCTTCAGCAACTCCACTGGCTTCCCTCTGAGCACAGAATCACCTTTAAAATGTTTCCATCTTCTCCTCCCCCCACACTTATCTGATCTCCTTAGATCAACTTCAATGCATAAGTAAACGCACCAAAAAAGCTTGCCGCTTTCTCCACCTCGCTGCCAAAATGAAAAAAAAAAATCTCTGTGGGGCAGGGCGCGAGCCAAGAGATGGGCCAGACCACATATGCAAATTTGCGTTGTGACATAGAGCTGCAAGATTTTTCAAATCCTAGTGTTTCAACCTCAAAATTCTATTCAAATTTCATGTTCAGCCTGCTCAAAGAGCTCAGAGTGACCAATATTAATCAGAAAAAATATGAAAAAATTTTTTTTCAGTAAACCACACCTTTAACAAACCCCCCAGGGGAAAGAGAGGCTGTGCTAAACTAGCGTGTTAACAAATATCAGCCTGTTTTTTCTCTTTGACTATTAAGATATTTTAATTCAAGATTAAAAAGAAAGTTTTTGATGACCCTAAAAATGTAGCTTGCTTTTCTTTTTAAACTGAATTCCTATAGGAAAATGATGTTTCTGAGGGGTGAATACACACACCTTTGTTTTTATTATTGGGTTGTGTTACAGTCATTTTGTTGGCATCCTCTCAAAGACAGACCAGTGTCATTATATGGGGGAAGGATCGTCACCCGATTGCTCCTTCCAAGCTGTAATTACCTTTAATAAAAGTGTATTTACTGTATTAGTCAAGCTCATCCAGAAATTATCACTCTAATTGCTCTATTAGCAGCACCAGCCCCCACAAAAGGCAGTTCTGTCATTATGTGAAGTTATCTTGTAAATGAAAGGCCGCGCCCTGCAAGAAAATAGCCTGTTTTAATTGTTTTATTATTAGGATGTATGAAAATCTTTTCTGGTTTGATGGTGACATATCAGTTTTGCCTCGGCGTTAGTCACAAACATCGCTCCTGGCGTAGGGTTAATGCCTTCTGTGGGTTTTCTTCCTCCTCTGCACATTAATAGAGCGGACTGTAAAATTGCTTTTATGGGCTGAAGTCAAACACCTGCTGAATCTCAGCGCTCGCATTCGCCGTCATCTCTGATGGTGAAAGGAAGCCAGATGAATGGTGATGTTTTGCAATTTCCCTTCATACGGGGAGATAATTAGGAGAAGAGTTTGATTCATTAGCCTATGGAAAGTAGCATACCTTCCTCCCTGAGCGCACTGCCCTTCCACTTCAAAGGGGTTCTTTGAAGCAAACCAGGAGTAGGGAGATGGGAAGGGCTGGTGTAGAGTGAGATCGCTGTGCGCTTCACGGCTTCTCCTCTGCCTCTGGACACCAGCTCTGCAGGATGGATGGGGATCGTCAGCTACGTTACGAGGATAATAGCATTTGATTTTGAGGATTTGGCCCCTGAGCGTGCCTGGCCAGAACTGTCAAAATTAACTTCGTGTCACGTCCGCTGATGTCCACCTCGGGTTCAGCCGCTCTAAGTGTCCTCCTTTTCTTTATTTCCTTCATCTCTTCCCCACATTTGCTCCATTTTGCAGCCCACTGACCTTAGCATTGACGCAGCCACACATGGAGCAGGGAGAAAAATGTGTTTGCTCAAACATTATTTTCCTCTTTCTTCTTATGCTCTTTCTATCTCTCTTAGAGGAGGAGGACAAGGTGATATTCCAATTCACTTGGTGGCTTTAGTTCTCTCAATGTCCCAGTCACCTTCAATTCCGGAGCAACATTTCTTCCTGAATGCCAGCTGATGCAAAGCTTGTAGGAGGCTTTTCAGGTTTTTTTAATTCTCTTCTTCTTTTTTCTTTGTCCTATTAAAGTTCTTTAAAAGCTTTCCACCGTCCATGCAGAGATAGATGCACTCCGTTCGGGTGGAGAGAATCCCAATGAATATAGAGGTCCTTTGTTTAGTCCTCCTCATTGGATCAATTTTATTCAGGAGGGAAATGGTTGGGGGGGAGGGGAAATCGTTACGCAGCTTAAAAGAAACCTAAAGTGAATTACAGTAATTATTTAATGCTTGGTCTTGATCAAGCTAAGTGTCTGTACGGGCTCTTATTTATTTTCTTAATAGCCCCTTCGTCTCCCAAGGTCCCTCTGTGGACTGTGATAAAAGAAACATTCACGAACAGAAGACGTGCCCAACTGTAAAGACAGGATGCTGCAGTTTGAATGTTTTCTTTTTTAAATTGGAAGTCTTTGAAATAAAAACCAACTCGGAGGAGTCTCGGTTCAGTCCAGAGGCTATAAAACAAGCCCGCAATTTCTGAGCCAACTCAGAAGGTGCCCTGAGACGCCGCCCATCTTCAGCCGTAATCAAAGAGAGTGGGCAAATGATATCGTTTGGGTGGAGGGACGTGTTTCTTGCGTGGGATAAGTGTTTGTTACGGTTTCTGGTTGTTTTATGGGCAGTGGGATGGAACAGTGAGAAAAGGTTACCATTCTCTCTTTTTGACACCTACACTCACTAATGGTAACACACCTAGTGTGTTCTCACTCCTCGAGAGTCGTCCAGAGATGAGACCGAAACAGCTATATTTGTTTACAGTCCTACAAACAATTAGTTGGGTTCTTTTTGTGAAGAAGTCAGTAACTGTTGCAGTTTAAAAAATCTGAATGTAGTTGTGCCAGTGTGATGGGTTTGTATTTACTTATTGTTTATTATAAAGTTACACGGCGTATTCTTATTTGTGGTTCACTCTTTGATTCTATTGAAACCACATTTAAATGTTTGTTGAATTAAATTGTGACCAGGGTTTACTTTTCAATGTCAAACTCAAAGACATAAATCTAATAGCTTTAAAGAAATCTATACTCAAAACATCCATGTATCCATTGCAGGGGTAACAAAATCCATTGGAAACCCAGACATTCCTCTCCCCAGTGAAACTCTAAAGTTCCTCCTGAAGGGTCCCAAAACCAGATATTTATTCCCTCTAGGAGGAGGTGTTATCCAAGAGGAATATACCTGGAAGACTTCCAAAGGGAGGTTAGATGCCCAAACAACCAAAGTTGACGCCTTGCGAAGACTCAACTTATGCACAAAAGAGGGCTCACTGCATTTGTAAATTTATTTTAACCATTTGTGTCCAGAATTTGTTTGTGATCCAAATCTTGTGACCATAGACGAGAGAATGTACAGTAGACCGACTGGTAAATCAAGAGCTTTGCTTTGGCAGACCAAAGAAGCACCCTCATTAGTGAAGAGAAAGCCTAACCCGTTGGTCCACCTCCTGCTTCATCCTACCATCACTTATAAACAAGATGCCAAGATTGTTTAACTCCTGTGCTTGAGGCAGAGATTCACCTTCAACCTGGATGGAGCATTTCACCTTTTTTCTATCAAGATCCATGGCCTCAGATTTGGAGGAGCTGCAACTTCACACTCTGAAGGCCACAGCATGAAAACACCAATGGGATCGCATCACACCATCTGCAGCAATGACACCCTGAGGTTCTCAAACCAGACACCTTCTTCTCCATGACTACGCCTTGAGATCATGTCCATGAAATCCTCAAACAGGATCAGAGACAGACATAGTCCAACCTCCACCTGGGTTAAGCTTTGTGCACAAAACACTGACACAGCTCTTGCTTTGGATGTACACGGACCAGATAGCCCTTTTACAAATGTATCTTACTCCTACACAGACTGTCTAACCGAAAGTCTACAAAAAGACACGTGGACCATCTGAGCCACTCTGCAAGGATGGAGATCTGGTCCACTGTAACTCAGCACACTGATCCTCTTTACGCTGAGGTTTCACAATCTATCAGTCTCTATACCAACACTAGAGACTTTCCCAGGTAGGGTGGGCAGTGTGATCCCTTGAAAAGGGGAAAACAGTGTCTGGTTTCCTTCTTAAAAATTGGAACCACCCCTCCACAGGTGTAGCCTGGACCCTCCACTGTGGGGTTGTGATGGTTGAAATATATGAACTCATCATAGGACAGTAGACTGCAGATGGCATCTCTCACAACACTTGCAAGAAATGTCCTTGAATCCAGAGCACAAACTGAAAATGTTGCTCTTTAAAAAAAACCTGTAGACACATTCACACAATCCACACACATTCAAGGGTCACTGAGAATCAAATTACAAAATGAATACCCTTCTAAACTAGAACACATTTAAGATTTTCAGCATTTTGTACGATTTAGTGGCATCTAGCAGCATAAATAAAGAGTTCAAGCATCTGAAAAACCATAGCTCACCTTTTCCCTCCAGTAGCAATAAAAAACCTCAGCTCACCTCTAGAGCCGCTCTTTGATTCACCTGCAACATCCTGACAACCTTAGTGAAGGAAGGCCTGGACCACTGTAAATACAACATAATAGCTCTGCAGGATCAAACACTAGTCCTCATCATTAGGTGGATTTCACACTAATGAAAATTTCAGAATGCTATATTGAGCAAAAATACACAACGTAACCACCTATAACTGGATGAAAAAGGGGTAAAAAAGTTCCAACCAAAACTTTTAAAGTCAAAAGTAGATTTTCCTGTCAACACTTTCCTGTGTACATTTACCTTACCACTACTCACACAGGAACAAATTGCACTGGCACAAGGAAGCAGATGGAAGGTTGATAATTATTTTTGAGCCATAACCTTTGAAAACCTCTGCTTTTTATATATAAAAGAAGGGCACAGCTTGGATAAAAACACCCATTTTATACCCTTTACTTGAGTTTTGAGTGGAACAAACAAATGAAGATAAATATAGCACCGCTCCTGGCAGAGCAGTTTGATCCGACTGAAGCCCACCTGTTAGTTCATATGGTTGCACATTCTGACATGGCAGCAACTCACAGAGCAGTTTCTCAGTGGCCTGATTTGCATGTTTAATTGCTTCTTGTTGCAAATGTGCATTTGGAAGGAAGAACGGTTTAAATGTTGAGTAAAAACTGTCCAAACGGGGGGTGCTGTAAAACAACAGCTTCAATACAAACTGTCTGAATGGGATATTTCAGGCTTTTTAGAGACTTTCTTATAAATAATTCATATCTTACCTTATATAGATATCTTCCTAAATGACTTCTGGACAAAAAGTGAATTATGTGGAATTTTATGGTTATTAATAAGAGTGAATATGACCAACAAAATAGTACTTCCGGTGCATCCAGAACTTCCTTTAAGGAATTAACTTTAATTTTAAAAAATTATAAAATAATTTTTGCAAGAACCAGTGGGTTTTTTGTGTGTTTTTTTGTGGTGAACAAGGACTATAACAAAAACATAGTAATGTTAACGATGAGCTAAACGCAGCTCTTTGATCACTAAAATAAGACGTGATGTCTGTGAGTATTTATCGGCGTGACGAGACAAACATTAGTGTGTGGAGTTGTTAGACAGTATTTGGGTGAACTTTCTTTGCTGCTAACCGTGAACTCAATCTCTACTTCTGAGCATCCTCTTATTGTGGCGGGGTTGAACCTTTTCAGTATTAATTCCAGGGTGATCGCTCTGTTTGTCTCTGTGGCAGTGTGCTCTCTCATCAAATGATATTTATTTAAATAATCCTTCTTGACAGCTTGTGACAACCCTACTGATTGATTCCATATTGTGTCTTTATTTAATCAACTCCACGGTGAGTCTGCTTTTTGATTTTTACAAAAAAAAGCTACATCCTCCCATTCAACCTGCCAATGAGCTAACAGCTAAGCTAACGAGCTTTAAATCCTGATTAGTGATTTTATTCATTAAACAGCAACATGTCTTTGTTATCGTTATGGCCGAACATTAGATTAATACTTGTGTTGATCGAATACTATGGTTAATGTGGTTTTGTTTGTTTTGGATGTTTTTCTTTACTTTCTCTGTTTAATGCCAAATTGCCTATGGTACTTTTGAACTGACTGATGTGAATGTTTCTAATTTACAACTTATTGACCTAAATTACATTGTTAAAGGATTAATACTTTTAAAAACTGACTAAAACCTTTTTGAGTTTTCGTTGACTAAAACAGGACTAGAAATATCACTTATAAACATGACTAAAATGTGACTAAAACTAATCAGCATTTTAGTCCAAAAGACTAAAACTAAAACCAAAGTGGTGCCAAAAACAACACTGGAGTGAACTGTTTTAAAATGTATGCTTTAAAAATCCACTTTGGTCTTGGTTGTGCTAGGACTAGAGAACATAATTTATTAATAATAATAATAATCTTTATTTATAAAGCGCCTTTCATACAAAAAAAAAACTGTAACTCAAGGTGCTTAACAAGTTCAAATGACCCCATATAAACCACATTCCCATCCCTCCCCCATAAAAAGCACACATACGCACACACACACGCACACGCACACACACACACACACACACACACACACGCACACAAATACACACAAAGGACATTGGGCTGAGTACAGATGAGCAGGTTCTAAGGAAACGCCTTCAGAGGAGCCCTCTGCACCAGCAGCAGCAGGTCAACAGTAGCAGCCAATGCACCGACACGGGGCGACCAGAGGAGGCAGGGCTGAGACCCCACCTCCACCTGGAACCACCTGGAGAACCAGGCAGCTACAGCTGACCACCGCTCCCGAGGCAGAGGACTCCCTCAGAGGAAACACTGGAAGGAAGATTAAAATAACAAGTTAAAATATAAAATAACATAAGATAAATATAAGAATAAACAATAAAACAGTGATAAAATCTAACTAAATACCTAAAATCTATTAGACTAAAATCAGCTAAAGGTTAGGCTAAAAGCAGTTAAACAGGTTAAATAAATAAGAAGTAAAAAGGTGGACTAAAAGCATTTAAACAGATTATAATAAATAATACTCAGTTAAAAGCTAGCTTAAAAAGGTGGGTCTTGAGCCTTTAAACACATGAACGTTCTCTGCAGCCCTGAGGTTCTCCGGCAGTCTGTTCCAGAGGTGAGGGCCATAATAATAAAAAGACGCCTCACCGTGAGTATGTGTTCTAACTTTAGGGATGACAAGCAGACGGCTGCCAGAGGAGCGCAGAGACCGCAGAGGTTCATATGGTAAAAGCAATTCTGAGAGATAAGAAGGCCCAAGACCATTAAGACACTTAAAAACCATTAAAAGAACCTTAAAATCGATCCTGAAACACACAGGTAACCAATGCAAAGACTTCAGGATAGGCGTAATGTGCTCCCGCCTCCTGGTCTTCGTCAGGACACGTGCTGCTGAATTTTGTAAGAGTTGTAAACCTGAGATACTCTTTTTGGGAAGACCAGAAAGCAGGGCATTACAGTAGTCCATTCTACTGGTGATAAAAGCATCAGTGTCTCTGTGTTGGCCCGAGAGAGAATGGGGCGGACTCTGGCGATGTTCTTTAGGTGATTAAAACCTATCTTAGTAATGTTTTTAATGTGAGGGATAAAAGTCAGCTCAGAGTCAAAAATAACGCCCAGGTTCTTCAAATAAAATTTCGCAAACACACAATTTCGCAAATTTCTCCAAATAGAGGCAGTTACTGAATATACACCAATGTCTTTGGCTACCCACAGTCCATTATGAGAGTATCCACCATAAGGTCAGAGGCTCAGGGGTAAAAACAAAATATAAAGCCTACCATTAAAATAAAGTAATAATTGAGAGGAAATCTTAATAAAATGGACATAAATGATGCATAAAAGTTTGTATCATACAAGAAGTGATAAGTTGCTTCATACTGTATTTCTAATTGATTAAAATTGAATTAATTAGGGCTTTTCCAATTTATTAAAATATTATTTAATACTGTAGATTTTAGATTATATAACATAATTGAAGTGTATATGTATTAACTATGTTGTGAATTTACCATCTGTTCAACTTAAACAACACATCTATTAGGTTTAGAGCTCTGACTGTTTAGAAAAACGTTTTTATAAACTGAAGAAATGTCCCCATAAACTGTGTTACCTTTAAGAACACATCGCCGCTAGGTAATCACTTCCTTTAATATCTGTCTAAAGTGTGAGCTGAGGGTTAGACATGTAGCCTGATAGCTGAGGCTCAAAGGTTGATCATGACCGGTGTGTTTGCACCTCCAACAATGTGTCATTGATATGGTTACCTAGCATGTCTCTCCGTGCATATAACACAGATTACAACTTTATCAATCTACAACAAGTTAGATATGATCATTTTTACACAGAAATGTACCGGTACTTCAAAATGTCCTAAATGTCTCCCTAAACCAGGGCACGTCTGGATGCAGAAACTTGCTCCTGCTTGAATGAAATTTCTCCTTCCTATAATGTAATTTCAATTTTCCAGCATCCTCTGAGGTCACCGAATCTCTGTCTGACTCTGGCCTGCGAAGGTAAACTTAATTTACTGCTATATCTCTTTCCACTACAGAGGCAAAGCATATCCAATAGTGAAACCTCCTAAACATAATCAATTATCTGAGCTCCAATGGCAGAGAATGCAGAATGCTGATAAGACTTTGTAGACTTTTTTTTTCTAATGAAGAGAGAAAAGACGATTTGGTTCAATACCCTTGGGGGGGGAGGTTTTTTTTTTCTTTCTTTTTTCTCTCCCCCATCTCCTCCCGGTAAAAGAGAATTATTCATCGCATCCTCTGAGGGAGAAGTCGATTATTCCCAAGAAGTCGCTGAGTTGTTGTCCCCCGTCTGAGGTTGGGCAGAGAGGGACCCAAGGCAATGTCAATTTTTTTCTGTTATGTGCTTTGCTTTGCTTTTTCTTGAAGGCACGCTTGTCAGGTGGGCAGTGAATTGACTTTGACTCGGTGGTATGTACACAGCCGACACCGCCGGATATTTATCAAGGTGCAGTGAGACTGTTATGTTCAAGCTGCTGGCGTCGTCCCTCCATCCTGCGCATTTCTCCTCCTTTACGATCGTCTCTTCTCTGTCTCGTATGGTTTTCATCAATAGCCAGATGCTCATTAGTTTTAGAGATTGCATATATGTAAAAGCAGCTTTTATGTCGCCCTCGGGTCAAGTTTGTGCATCCTATCGATCATGTCATGGGGCTGATGTGTACCTGGTACGGACAGAGGCATGATTATTGACGTTTTAAAACAGTTTTCGCTGAGCTTCAGCGACAGTCTGCGTCCGGTTTGAACGACTGCTGCACACGGGGCTATTCAGACAAAAAGAAAAAGACGGATTAGCCTCCTCTGTCTTTTTTCCCCAGTTCGTAGGAGTAAAATAATTCAAAGTCATGCTGACCTTTTACAAGCAGCATCCACGGGGACAGGGGATTCGTGTTGCACGGGCCAGGCTGTTTGCCAACACACTGTTTTTCTACCATTAAACAAGAGTTATGTCACACTTCCCATTTAATCACGGGCTTTTTCAGAGGTCTGAGCTCAGCCAATGACTCACTGTGAGGGGCTTATTTGACAGATTACACCTGCAGTCACACTTAAAGTTAATGTCGAGGAGGCTCTTGGTGGAGGGGGGGTGGGAGAGAGCCTCGGTTCCATTAAATGTTTTCAATTGACCTTCATGGCAAATGAATAGTTGGGTTCAATATAGTCAACAATAGTGTTTAATGTTAGCGAGGGCCGCCTCAGCGTTCCTGCTACGGAGCTTTTAATCATTATTCCTGTCAAACTAATGTTTGTCATCGCTGTCGTGCGAACACCTCCACCCTTATTGGAGTCAAATTTCACACGGTGAAACGACTCGGGCCGGAGCGTTTTCCTCAAGGGTAGACCGGCTGCTTCGAGGGCGAGTCTGGCAGTTTCACGGTCCGGTGGCGCGCCTGTAAGCCCCGCGCCGCTGCCTAGGAGAGAGTCTTCGAATCATCAAGACAGCGGAGTGACAAAGTGTGGAGCGAAACCTGTTACACACTTCATCATCACTGTCAACGACATCCAGAGGGAGTGAGGCATTTCACCACAGACAGGAAGAGAAAAAGAGACTCCCGGTAAGGTTGATCACATCTGTGAAATTAGAAATACTTTAGGGCTAAACGCAGGCTGAGTGTGTTTGTAATTATCTGCAGCAACTTGTTCTCCGTCTCCCTCGTTCTTCTTCTTTATTCTTTTTTTTTCAGAATAGCGCTGCGTGCTGCTCATGTGCTGCTTTTAGTTTGTCAAAGTCAAAGTGCATTTTTGAATAGAATTGAGCAACAAACTCTATTTCATGCGTTGTTAAATTTAAAGAGAGCGGGAGGCGTCCAGGCACTCTATATTATCTGTAGGTGTGTGTTACTCAAAGAGACCGCGTGACTTTACGCTGCCTTTTTTGGGCAACTATGTGTGTTTTCAAGTATTTTGTCAGCATTTTGAAGGTTTTTCTGCATAAAACTCATAATTACGTTGTTACCCAGGTGGCACAGCCAAGACCAAAGTTTAGAATTTTATTGGAGTTTATGCAAATTTATTTTATGAGCCTTTATGCCACTGTTAGTTTTGCATTAATATAGGATCCTTATTTATATCTCCTCTTTTCTCTCTCTCCCTTTTGGTTCTTCTGCACGCTGCCAGGATGTGAAGAGTCACACCGACTGACAATCATCTCATTACCTGTGATGGATGAAATTGTTACTGGTTTTAATTGGAAACATGGTCAATTTCCTACGGTTAGAATTGAATTGAGTTTGCTGTTTAAAACTTTCGTTGATTTATAATTGCCCAGTTATACGTAGCATGGTCTAGAAGGACTACTCAATAGGCAGATGTAAAAACTATTTTGATGGTGACTTCTCTGGTTTTTAGTGAAACTGGTCGATGAAGAAATCCTCTGTTCTGGTGACAAACAAACCTCATCAAACCCCTCACCTGAATACTCCTCTTCTTTGCTTCTTGGATGACTCCCCAGATTTTCTGACCGTACCCAAATCTGCAAAAAAAAAAATAAAAATCAAGATTCATTAACTCCCCATGTTCTAAAAACATTAATCTCTACCCAATATCTTAAAAAACAGCCACTAACATCAGGTCAAGTTCCCAAGTACGAGGAGCTGGCAGGGGGTGGAGAACCTGATGCAACCCCATCCAGGTTGGGTAGAGGATTCACTTGCCAGTCACTTACAAAGATCTTCAAGATGCTTGGAATGAAGGGATTGCACATGAGAAAAGCTGTCAAGAACATCTCAGACGCTGCTGAGAAGGCGTCAAGATGGCTGTGGATCAAGAGGAGTGATCAGTGGACCACTCAGGCTGCTCAGACACAAACCAGGACCTGATCAACCCTGGTGGGATCACCTGGGCGAGGGTGTTTGATGTTGGGAGGCCCGAAACCCCAGAATACATCACTGGTGATGTGTGAGCTGCACTACATGTTAAGAACGTAAAGCAAAGTATTTAATGTAAATGTGAAATGTAAAATTGACAGTGGTCTAAAGGTAATGTTTGCATTAACTGTTGTGAAACGTTGTCGATCTGAGCTGTTTAAAGATGTTTTTCATCTCTAGCTGTAGCTCATCACTCCTGAAGGACATGAACTCTGTTTCCCCAAACTGAGTCCATTCATGAAGCTATCAGTGAGTTGAACAGTAAATATTCATTACTTATCCCTGGAAACACACTTCAAAATATCCTAAACTCTCCCTTTAACCATGTCTGAAGTTAAACACAGAGGTTTTTTCTCTCCACTTTTCAGCTCTGCGGTTTCGACAGCCTTTTCAAGAAGAGAAAGTTCCTGGCCTTACTTTAAATAATAAGTTCCCTCTATGCACACACAGCCCTGATAGCATACGACCTGCTCCCCAAACTGAATGTACGTCTCAGTGATGGGAATTGAATAGGAAATGGTTTCCTCCCGACTCAGAGCCCGCCTCCCTCTGTGTGTGTGTGTGTGTGTGTGTGTGTGTGTGTGTGAAATGTAGACCCATCTCACTTTATTTTAACGTTTAGATCATCCGACCACATAGCTTTGACTTCATTCTGTTTGAGAGCGAGCAGTAGGTCACTGAGTTCAGAACAGATAAAAGTAAATGTTGGACAAATTCTTACTTCTAAGAAAATGATCAACCCACTGTAACCATAAACATCTCCTCCCCTCAAGAAACAGGCAAGTAGAAAAAATCCCTGTTAGCTCATTTTTTAAACAAAATGAGTCATTTTAAAGTACGCGCTGTGAGGTCGTCCTTGTAGCTCCTACTACATTACATAAGGACAGTACACAGATGAAGGGTACTTCATTGTTTTAGATGCTGTTTTATTATATAATTGGACTGTTGTAAGTCTGTGAGACCAGCTGATTCTCCAGGTCATCATAGGGGGACAGAGAAGAGGTTTAAATATTATCATTACCTGCCTGTGTGGACGTGTCTCCCCTTTACCCTGGTACCACCTGCCTTCAAACAGTGGGCTTTCACGGTTCTGTTTGTCTGCCTGGTAGCAAAATATCTCATAAACAACTGGATGGATTTTTGGAGTCCTTGTCATTCAAGATGGCCACCACAGCGAATTGACCTTTGCAAACACAAACGTAGGAACTTTGCAGTCATTTTTACAGATATTGAGCTAAAATTTGATGCAGTCATTTGCAGCACGTAGTTTGAGTGCTAACAGTCTGCATGAGATGTTGCAATATTGAGTGAGATTGTTCATAATGTCAACAAAAAAAGGAAAACAAGACCAGTTTGATCTAGTCAAAAACCCAGGAAATGCTGTCTTTTCATTTTATAACCGGATCTTGAAATTTGCAGATGTTCCCTAAACATTTAAAAGCAAAACTAACCACAACACCTGCTGCACTTAGACAATAATAATATTATAGAAAATCTGAGTTTCATGACCTCTCGTTTTGTTTTGACACGTAGCACCTGCTACTCTCCGTAGGGAGTGACTTAGATTGGTAAAAAGTTTGGAGTGTAACAAAGAAGACAGGAAGTTATGTGGATATTGACCCACATTCCCTCAGCGTGTTCATGTACAGAGAGGGAGGAGGAAGAAATAGTGCTGCTGTTAAGGCCACATGGGGTGTGGGATGAAGTGTAGCTTTGTGGAAGTTTAACAATTGCGAGGCAGTAAAGCTTCAGCTCTGGAAAGTATAATTTTAGGGCTTTACTGTGAAATCGCTTCCAACTTTTTTTATTTTTTTTCTCCTCTAAACGTGCTCCTTTTGAAGTGTCTTTATTAAGAGTTCAGCCGATCCATGGGTGCCTTGCCCTTTTGTAAAAAGTTGCTTCAGCAATTTAAGCATTACTCAGCGCTGATGTTTTTTAAAGAGAGCAAACTGCAGGAGAGCTGGGACTTTGTGTGTGCACAACCGAGACGAAAAACTGAGGCAGGACTTCTCGACATTATTGCACAATTAGGATTCCTCGTGAGGTACTTAGGTTCAGAAATGACCAGCATGAGAAACAAATATGAATTACGTTTTTGGGCTTTCGGAGCTTGTTAGGATTGCAGCTTTTGCTTAGTGATCAGGTGCTTCGAAAATGTTTAGGAAGGACTTGCTAAATATACAGCCAAGGAGACGTTCTAATACCGTACTTAACCAAGTGTGAAATAGCTTTGGCTAAGTAAGGGGACAACCATTAATACTGATAAAAATGGGACTAGGTGCTCTCAAGGTGGAATGTGAGCACTCACTAAGAAAGTGATTTATGTCACCTTCAGCCGAGGTTAAAAAAGAGAAGGAAAAAAAAAGCTTGCACCTTGAATAAGAATTTCTCACACACATATATATACACACTCTCAGGTATAACAGGTTGTCACATCAGGAAAAGATGGCAGAAACGGAGTTATAATGTTGTTTTAAGTCATGTTAGAATAACCTCAACATGCGTTAGTGCCTAAATGTCACCAGACAGCAACCCAATTCAAGATGGCCACCAAAGACAGTTATTCTTATTTCCCTGTAAGTATTGAGAACAACATATCTGCTGCTTTAAAAAAGAAACTAAACTCCTGCATTTTTAAAAGGACCAAATGTTTTGTTAACACACGACTTGAGCTTCTATTTCCTACCTAATTATTGATCTCAAAGCTAAATAAATCTAACTGTTAAAGCCCTCACATGTCTAGAAAATATCATCACTTACCTTTTATACCAGGGATTGGAACTACCTATGTTAAGAAATAATAAAAGTTAAGCTTTTTCTGTCAAGTTTTAAAACGATTTCATGTGATTTTATAAAAAGTTGTGCGATCTGTTGGAGTATTTCTGATTTACCTCTACGCCTGTGAACTTGAATGATGGGTGAAACTAATAAAATGAACCTCCAGTTAACAGAATATTGAGTCATCCTCCTCTACACTGATTGATATTCTAGTCAGTACATGAACATGTATTTTAAAAACTTCAGTTAAATCAGAATACTCTGTTTCTGCTCTAAACTCTCAGTTTCAACAAAATACTATAAATACTAAAGTGACACTTACTGTTATTACTAGAGATGCTCCGTAGGTTTCAGCCTGATCAGCACTGATCAGCTGATGGAAGGTTTGTTTGCAAAAGTTGTGATTGCAGTGTATGGAAAGCTGTTCTATCATATAATCAAACACATTTTGAAACATCTTATTATCTTAAAGTCATTTTCCCACACTTGGGCTCAGCTAGCTGAGAAGTTTAAAATATAGGTTTTATAATTTACTTGATCAGTTTTTCCACCTCAGGAGGTGTTATTCAGTCTGTTTGATTTATTTGTTTCATCCTGTCTTTTCTGGAGTCGATCAAACTTTTACTTTGACCTCTGACCTTTAGGACTCTGTTTACAGTTAAGATTGGATGGAAAAACAGATAAATGTGACTTTTTTAGTTTATAGTGAAGCAACCAGCTGGCAGGTCCTGTCTTGTTGCAACATGACCTGCTGCTGATGAGCAAAGTTATTTTGTTTAAAAATTATTCAAAAAATGCAAAACCATGATTTAGATCAATGGCATTTTTTAGTACTCATATTGGTATTCGGTATCAGCAAGTACTCAAATGTAAATACTCCTACTTAGTTAAAAAACAGTATTGGTGCATCCCTAATTATTCAGAACCTTTTATATTTTGTCCAACTCATATTCTAGTGAATAATGACCACTAGTAAATATTACGTCCTTATTTTGTTACTAAATCAGCTCTAACCAGTCAGATCATAGACATAGAGCATCTAGAGGCGCCCTGATATGTCTCGTACCAGATTATCTGTAACAGATGTTCTGGTCCCTGAGGATTCTAGGTGAATTACTTTCCTCACATCCCATCAGCTGCTAATAAATCATGTGAAATCTTTAAGAACGGAAAACACCTAAACTCATGTTTTCTCTGCAGCTCATGGAGCAGCTTTACCTGTCAGTGGTCAAAATGATGTGGCTGATCATTGTGTGCTCCTTGTTTGGGCTCATATCAAATCAGCCCAGTGTTTGGGATCAATACTCAGTCTTGTGTTGTTTTTTTATTTCTGCTTGTGGCTGAAATATGATGAAGGCAACAGCTGATGTCAGGTGTGTTTCTGGGAAAACCTGCGCTACAGAAAAGGTTTCTTACCTTCATTGTGCAACTTCTCTTTTGTACCAAACATTTAGCTTATTTGTTTCAAATACTGCAGTTCGTGTGGTGCTATGAATTTAAAGAACACAAATATTTTTACACGTCGTTAAACGGCGGTCGTACATTTTTGTTTTTACATTTTAATTAGATTAAATTTGTTTTTCAATGACCTCATTAAAGCTGTGAGACAGACACATTACAGAGTATTGATCTTAAGCGCCATGAATTAAAGATGCACAGGTTATTTTAATTACGGGATCTTGTCTTTTACAATAATACAAAAGGAATGTGGGGTGATGTACTCAAGACACAGCATCAAATCCAGTGTCAGAATTTCTCCCCTGCATCATTATGATAACATGAGCTTCACAGTGTCTGCATAGAGAATATGTCCAGGGTTTGTCACCTCCTTAATTGGCCGAATCAATGTGCGGTACATGCCCGTGGACATGCTTTATTAGGCCAATCAAGACTCTAGAGGCGAGACCCGAGAAAAAGACCCTTCTCAAGTAGTTAATAAGGTCCTCGGTTGAGAGCAGGTTGTAGCAGCAGAGCATGCTAACAATGTAACCGTGGAGAGAGGAATGGTGTGTCTTTCTGTGAGTCTCTCAGAGAGGATTAGAGACTTCTATGTGAATGTTAAGCACACATTTTTTGCTAGTGCATTCAGCACTTTGGAGGGGTTTTGTGCAGAAGCTTTAGGTTAGCTCAGGCTTAACGTAGAGGGAGATGCTACTTTAGAAATCCATTTCAATGCTGCAGCAAGAACATAGACAATGTCTGCATGGATATTCAGCTGTCCTCAACAAGACGCTCACTCTGTGATGTATTTTCATGAAAATATTCTGAAATCTAGGCATCTGTCTGAATAAAATAAAAACAGAGGAGCATATTGTCTCTTTGAAGTTTCTGCACTCGTCTTCCGCAGGAAATTGACTCAGAAATGTAAACACAACTTAACATTGTGCTCATGTTTAACCAGGACGTCTTTCATGTCCTAAATTTTCTGACGCACAAAAAGAAATGCATCATATGTTTCTGTAAGAAGGCTACAAATTATAATCAGGAGGACACTACAGTGTGATCCTTTAGATCCAGCGACGACCCGTAGCTGCAAAACACGCGTTGTGTTAAATGAGATGAATAATCCAGAAAACGGCTTCTAAATATTAGAGGTGGATGCAGAGATGTGAAGATCACTTAAAGCGGCTCTCTGGAGCATTTTTCTCTGTATCAAAGTTTTCTAAATGTTTTAAATGATATTTCAGGTCTAAACTATGATCTATGGGTTGAGTTCCACAACATCTGTCATTCTGATGAAGACCCTCCTTTCTCCTAGAGACCCCTTTCCATTATTTCTTGCCGCCGACATTTTTCAGCCAATGAAATTCAAATTTCTGCATTCTCTCAACATGCACGCGCATCGACCAAACCTGTACCAGTAGGGGGCGCTGTCGTACAGGACGCTCCGTGTGTTTCTCTGCCGTCTCAGCCGTTCACTGAGGACTCACGGCTCATTTCTACTAAAAACCTACCCATTCTCCAGCTAAAGACGGGTTTATTTTTATTTTTAAACCTTTCACCTCACAGAATGGCAAGGATACATAATACTTATACAGGATTATGCGTTTATTTTGGTCAGAAAGTTCATCCAGGGCCGAGTCAAGTTCAGCTTCAGAGTCCAGCAGCAGCTCTCTGCTAACAGAGCTAATATCAGAAGCAGCAGGGACAGAGAGGGCTCTTCAGACCCTCGTAGTATTGTTGGAATAAGATTGTGAACTGTGCCCAGGTACATGGAAGCTATTCAAGGTTAGATTACTTTTTGGTAATGAAGAAGGATGTGTTTAGAATTAAAGAAACCTCAATTGAACCAATAACGATTTCTGATCACAGCCCAATAACCATGACTTTGGAAATAGGAGGTGAAAACCATACTAAATATTGGAGACTAAATGTATCATTGTTAACTAATATTCAAGTAAGAGAGGAGATGCGTTTTGCTATTCGTGAGTATTTTGATCTGAATGATAATGGATCCGTTTCTCCTGCAGTACTTTGGGATGCAGGAAAGGCCACAATAAGAGGGAAATTAATTTCAATAGGATCTAGGATTAAGACACAAAGATTAAAAACCCAGTCTGAACTAGAAGTAGAAATAAAAAAACTGGAAAAGGATCATAAGCAAAATAGAAGACAAGAAATATTGGATAAACTGACAGAGGCCAGAACAAAACTAGATGAGCTATTAACGTACAAGGCAGAGGGTGCTCTTAGATTCATAAACAGGAAATACTATGAAATGGGAAACAAAGCTAGTAGGTTATTATCATTTCAGCTGAAAAAGGCAAATGCTAATCGTGTAATTCCTAAAATTAAACATCTGAGTACAAATAAGATTGAAACTGACCCCAAAGTTATAACAGACACTTTTCAAGAATATTATGGACAGTTATATAAGAATCAGGTTCAATCATCAAAAGTAGATAAAATACAGGATTTCTTTAAATCTCTTAGAATGGATAAATTAACAGAAAGCGAAGCTGCTAGCCTAACAGAACCCATAAAAGTAAGTGAAGTTATAGAAACCATAAATAACCTAAAAAATAACAAGTCACCGGGAACCGATGGGTTCACAGGAGAGTATTATAAAACCTTTGTTGAAGATCTCTCTCCCATACTAAGCAAACTTTTTAATTATGTCTTGGAGTCAGGAAACCCTCCTAGCTCTTGGTCGGAAGCAATCATTACAGTAATACATAAAGATGGGAAAGACCCCCTTCAATGTTCAAGTTATCGCCCCATAAGTCTCTTATGTGTTGACTATAAGATATTAACATCCATTTTAGCAACTAGGGTACAAAAATATATTAAAAAGTTAATTAAACCAGATCAGACAGGATTTATTCTAGGACGCCAGGGTACTCATAACGTGAGGAGAGCTCTAAACTTACAATCATTAATGGTAAAAGATCAACAACCATCTATGTTTCTTAGTTTAGATGCGGAAAAAGCATTTGATAGGGTCGACTGGATGTTTTTAGAATACACTCTCATTGAAATGGGCTTTGGTAATAAGTTTACAAAGTGGTTCAAAATCTTGTATAAAAATCCTGTATCAAAAGTTAGAGTCAATGGATATTGTTCTAGCTTCTTTGAAGTGGAAAGAGGGGTGAGACAGGGTGACTCGTTATCACCTGTACTCTTCGCCTTAAGTATAGAGCC
>SSNR01000081.1:1591040-1637416 GCA_006937965.1 Callopanchax toddi
GTGTCTTTTCACTGGTCAAAAAAAGGTTTTAGGTATTTGGGGATAACTTTGACACCTCTTCCTACAGCACTGTTTGATGCAAACTATACAAAATTAATAAAACAATTGAAGGTTGATCTGATTCGCTGGGAAATTCTTCCACTGTCATTACTAGGTAGAATTGAAACCATAAAAATGAATCTACTTCCTCGCTTTCTTTTCTTATTTCAATCTTTACCCATAAGAGTTCCTATTTCCATCTTCAATATGTTAAATAAACTAATATCTCAGTTTGTCTGGCAGCACAAGAGGCCAAGGATAAGACTTAAAACACTTTACTTACCGAAGAAAAAAGGAGGGTTAGCTCTACCTAATTTAAAATATTATTACTGGGCGGCCCAATTAGTTGCTGTAGTTACG
This sequence comes from Callopanchax toddi, assembly GCA_006937965.1. Lineage (NCBI taxonomy): Eukaryota > Metazoa > Chordata > Actinopteri > Cyprinodontiformes > Nothobranchiidae > Callopanchax > Callopanchax toddi. The sequence continues at coordinate 1,591,440 of SSNR01000081.1, forward strand.
TGGATTGAAGGAGACAAGGAACCAATATGGAATATGATAGAACAGAGTGAAACCAAAGGTATACCACTGTCAACTTTACCCTTCTTGGATCAAAAGACTGTAAATAAGCTGAAAATTGAGAATGAATGGATAAAGCTTACTCTAAAGGTCTGGACTGAAACAAAAAAGATGCTGAAAGACATAGGATCAATAACCCGAGCTATGCCAATAGTGGACAACATAGAATTCCCCCCCTCCATATGGGACAGGGGGTTTAGAAAATGGATAGATGGGGGTCTTATCATTCTCAATCAATTTTTTTGAAGATACAGGTATGAAATCTTTTACACAGATCAGGGAGCAGTTTGATCTCCCAGCAAGTGATATGTATAAATATCTTCAAATCAGACACTACATTATGAACCACAAGGAAAAGGAGAGAATGATTAAAGAACCAAATGCAATCGAACAATACTTTATTAATATTATAGAAAAGAAGTCACCAACAAAGGACATATTTCAAACCTATATGGGAGGCTTCTATCTGGTGACACTCAGAATACCTGGTACATAAAAGAGAAATGGGAATTTGAGTTAAATGTGATAATAGAAGATAATTTGTGGGACAAATTGTTCAAAGAGTGTCATAAAGGTATAAACAGTCAATTATGGAGAGAATCTGACTGGAAATTAAAAGTTAGATATTTTTTTACTCCCCTTGCTATTTCTAAATTTGTAAATACCGGTAACTCGACAGCACTCTGTTGGAGACACTGTGGGAAAATAGGCGACCAAACACACATATTTTGGGACTGTCCAGTCATTGAGACCTACTGGAGTAGCATCAGAGGAGAGCTTGAGAAGATCTTAGGGATGGAGGTTCCATCAAGCCCTATGTTTTATTTATTGGGGGTGATACCAGATGAACTTTTCAGTGTACACCAAAGATACATTATACACATCCTGCTGCTCGTTGCAAAGAAAACAATAACAGTAAAATGGAAAGATAAAGAGTCTCCAAAAGTAAATGAATGGAAACAGAGAGTTAAACAAATATATATAATGGAACAAATGACTTCTATTCTACAAATGAAAACTGATCTTTTTAACCAAAGGTGGAACTGTGTTAAAGTGTATTTAGCAATTTGATAAAATGGTGTGTTGTGGTACTAGAAAATGGAAAAGTATTAGGATAAGGTGCCTTACTGACCTTTGCTGTTTTATTTATTTAGGATCATTTCTGTTATAATTATTTGTTGCAGGTTATGTTGTTGTTTTTTTGTTTGTTTATTTTCTGTATGGAATAGTTGTGTTGTGTATTTACATGTCGGGGGATGATTTGTGAACTTAAAATAAAAAGTTCAAAAAAAAAAAAGAGTTGTGAACTGTGAGTGATTAAACCCTACACACTGAGCTGTACAGTTCATGTCCAAAGTATATGCGCCGCGTGCACGCGCGCACACGCGACCGGACGCGCGTGTCGAGATGTTTTGAGGAGGAGCCTTTGGACGCTAGATTCAAAAACTGCTCTCCTGATGAAATCCTCCGGAGTGCGGCTTTAAAGTGATTTATGAATGTGTTAAATGTGACTGGATCAGTAGAGCAGTCCTGTACCAAAAAAAAAAAAGAAAATAGAAAAATAAAAATAACTGTTCATATTTCTTCCAGCTTAGTAACGTATAAATTCTTACCACATTGCATAACACAGTTTACAATTAGCTTCATCATTTTTTCCAACTATATTCAATATAAACGGTCTGAAAACAGAAGAAGAACAAGACGTCTGTAATTCATTTATTTAGGTTTTCACTTTTAAAAAATCCTTAAAGTTAAAAGGTATATGTTTGTGCTTGAAGAATGGTCGTCTTTTTCTGACACTTTTTACAGTGTACAACTCTTCTTCTGCTGCCATTCCTGCTGTTCAGCACCACTGAGTTCTCATTAGGGAGGCCTGCTGTTTCAAAGCAGAACTGCAGCAGCACAAAACCAGCCTGAGAGTGAGCCTCATCCTGATCAAGTGACCTGATGTTCTAGAAACAAAAGTTCACGTCTGTTTTTAGTCCCATATTGTGCACTTTCTATCCACTCTGAATCATTTCTTTTACATCTCAATAACATGTAAAAGCTCTGCATTTGTCAAATTGATCCTTTTCTTTAAGTGCAGCTGTTGTTCTTACACCCATTTCAAAAGCAAAACTTATCTTTTCAAATGGGCGGGGCAGTTGGGGAGCTGGGCAGCTCTAAGCCCCGCCCAACTCTCTTCTCTGTTCGCGAGACGTCGATGGGTCTTAACTAAGGGACTCAGATGAAAGGAGTAAAAGAAGACTGTTTGGTAACGTTTGTGAGGATGAGCGCTCCCGTGGTTTTTAAAGGGTGGGCTCAGGTAGCCAGAGGTGCTCGTGATTGGCTCTGTCCTCTAGAGAGGTGTGGTCTTTTCCCTTCTTGACGTCAGCAGGGGAAAGATTTTGAAACCACCCATTTTAGCATCAGCTCAAAACACATTTCCCAAAAATGAGAATAAGGAAGTGAAAACTGTGAAAATATTGAACACGTTTGGGTCTCAGACACAGTCTTTGGGACTGGTATGACTGTTAGAAGATCTTCAGAAAGTGAATTTTGCAGAATTTGGGACCTTTAAAAAAAATGAAAAGTGAGATTTCCTGTCCACAACAGAGTTATTGAGAAAGTGGAAAAACACCTGTAACTTTTTTGGGTGTACTGTTTGTTAATTGTGAGTCACATTCTATGAAAGTGTTTTGTAATTTTCTGCCTGCTCGTCTATTCTTAATGGATCAGATTGTTGGTGGCGTGTCGAGGTATATGTACCGAACACAGAGCAGAGATGTACAACTCTAGTACGTTAGCAGTTGTTTTTAAAAATAGCATAAAGCCAAAAATAATAACTGACAGGTGTCGTTATTAATTAAAATCCTGTGGAGTCACATTTAACAGCTGCTATATGTAACACACCTCTAAATTACTTCCATTGTTTTATTTCAACACCCTGAAAATTAGAGTTAGTTGCTAAATTATAATAGATTAAAAAGCCAACTAGATGATTGCTTTAAATTCTAGTCATTAATGGCTGTTAAAGGCAAAAGTCTTCAGCACCATGGACAGCGCTTCATGCTGCATCTGATCAAAAATCCAGAGACCAATCAGGAGCGTTGCTCTTTCTTGTCATGATTTATGCTTCTTCTCTTTTTATTTTTGGGATGGTTCTCAGTGTTTCTTATCAGCCTGAATCTCTTCATCTTCATCCTCGTCCCATCTGTCTTCTGGTCAGACGACTAGAGTAAAGGACCGTTCAGATAGAAATCCATCAGATAATCTCATATATTGCCCCACTAAATATTTCTACACAATAATGAAAAGGCTGCTTTCAAGTAAGTCGTAATAATTCCATTCATCACACGTATGCTTCCAGTCACGATGGGCCATTTGAGCTGTCATATTTATGCCGCCCATGCTGCTGATGCTCGCTCTACAGTGTGTGTGCTGCCTGCTACTCGCCGGCTACAAAAAAAAAACAAAAAAAAACATTTACATGCTTTGATATGCTCCAAAGGGTCTGCTACTAAGGACTTTGCTTTCAGGGCATCTGAACTTCAACAGAATCAGACGTGGAGAAAATAGCTGTCTGCCTCCACCGGCTGGGGTGAAAGCAGAGAGGAGAGGAATAAAAAGAAGATGACCAATAAGAAGTGAAGGATGAGGAGCCTGGTAGAGAACAGAAACTACACACTGAAGTCTACAAGGATTGAGGTAGACACTATTAACATCAAATGCTGAAATTAATTCTAAATACTCCAGTTTCTTATGATTTCTTCAAATCCGTTTTGTTTTGATGGTAGATCTCTTTTGCTCACCCTGGGGAAGGATGTATATTTTCCAAAGATCTTCTAAATTTAGCATCTTAGTTCCTATTTTTGCGCATTGTTCATCTGGAACATCTGAAACAACCCAAACTCGTGACGCGAGGCCAGTTTTCCACTGATGTTCTCTAAGCAGCAGCCCTGCTCCTATAGGCAGCTCCTCCAATTGACCCCATGTCACTCGGGCTCCGGCTGTTCATCGCCCTCCCGCTGGTTCATGCCTTTCCCTGCCATATGCAGCCAGCTCTCACGCCTCCTAGCAACAGCTTCTCTTTGCTTCAGATTCTTTATATAAACACAAGAAAAAGCAGCATGTGTTTGAAAATTCAGGCTGATATACATTTTGTACAAAGACAAGTCCCATATAGTGATTATGCACAAATGAAATACGTCTAATTCAGCTTTAAAACTGAAAATGTTTAATGTGACGTTTCAAAACGAATCATTTTAGGACTCATTAGTCATTACAGACTTGTGGTCAGTCATTAAAATGGTCACAGCTCGGATCAAGACACGTCTCTATGAGAGTGGAATTAAAGATGTTTCTTCTATGAGCCCGTTTGTGTTCTGTTGTGGTGGGATCGGACTCAAAGTCTTCTTCCTTGTGATCTTCTTGATTCAGTGTGTAAGTGCTTTGGTCTTTACCCCCTCATGCCATTTTATTTGTTCTCCCAGCCATTTGTCAAAACCAGTTGTTTTCCTCAAAAAGTTTTGATGTTGTTGTTTTTAATGTGTATCATTTGCTGCCTTCTCAATTTTTTTCTTGCTCAAACCACCACTTTCCTGTACCTCGGGCTGTCTGTAGCTCCATCTTGTATTTGAGTTTTGTACTGCGGCCCCTGATAGCTCCAGTGATAGCATAAATTAGACACTGGCTTTTGGCTACAAACAAATAAGAGGAACAGAAAAAAGACACCCAAAAACCACTTTATTTACCTTCTACCTCCTTCAGAACCATTTAGGTTCTTCTTGGTATGGATTCAACAGTTTCTGGATTCATATTAACGTGATAGCATCTCAGAGTAGCTGCAGATTTGTCAGCTGCACATCCATGACATGAATCTCCTGTTTCACCACCTCCCAAAGGTTCTGGACTGGACTGGTGACCTGGAGGCTGTTGGAGTCCAGAAACCAGTTAGAGACGATCTGATCTTTGTGACATGGAGCATCATCCTGCTCAGAAAATGGGTCCACTGTGGTCACAAAGGGATGGACACAGTCAACAACAACACTCTAGCAGGATGGATCCATGCCTTCATGTTGTTGATACCAGATTCTGACCCGACCGTCTGAATGTTGCAGCTGATACTGAGACTCATCAGAGCAGGAAACGTATTTCTGGTGATCCTGTGTGAACTGTAGCCTCAGTTTCCTGTTCTTAGCTGACAGGAGAGACACCTGGTGTGGCCTTCTGCTGCTGTAGTCCGTCTGCTTCAAGGTTCAACATGTTCTGTGACCAGAAATGGTATTTGTTGCCTTTCCATCCTCTTGAACCAGTCTGCCCATCCTCCTCTGACCTCAATGAGACATTTTCATCCACAGATCTGCTAGTCTGGGCCGTCCTCTGTAACTAAAGATGGTTTCTATTTCAGCTTCTGCCGTACTCAGACCAGTCCGTCTGGCACCACAAAGTCCCATTAAATCTCCTCTCTTCTCCATTCTGATGCTCAGTTTGTTTACCAGCACGTCATCTTCACCACGTTTCGATGCCTAAATGCATTAAGTTGCTGCCATGTGATTGGCTGATCAGATATTTGTATAAACTAGCAATTGAACGGGTGTACCTGCAGGTAATAGTGACCTTGTGAGCATGGCATGGTAGGAACCTAAATCAAGAGGTGTCAGATGTTTTTATTTACATTTTCAGATATATAATTTAACCTTACTCTACTAAACAAGACTTTTAGAACAACAACAACAGCAGAGCTGAAACTGTCCTCAAAGCTGATTTTTTTTTAAAACGGACTCAAGGAGATGCATCTGTTCAAAAGAATTTACTTAGCACCTTAACTACCTAAATTAGCACACAGGTGTTGCATGCTAATTTAGGTCGTCAGCTTCAGTTGCACGGCAACTTTGCATGTGATCATCCTCACACGCCATATGCTATCCATCAAGCATCCCCCCTTAATCTGCCATGTTTTAATTTAGCTGCCAAATTCATTTCTGTGCTCTAACCGAGCTGCACCAACCCTTTATATTTTTATTTAGATACTTATAGTTTTTTTAACAGCTTCACACTATTAGAGCAAAAATACACTGAATAATATATTAAGGAAATTTGCATGATATGATATTTTAGCGTTTAGACTGAAAAACCCAAATCACACTCTGCAATATTTAAAAATGTTTCAACTAAAAATGCAAAGAAAGTCAGTTAAATTAGCTAAGTTTATAAAAGTGTACTGTTACATAGTAATATAATAAATTGAGGGCATCTGCCCTCTGGTGGTCACTGAAGAATACTACAACTTAACTCAACAGTAACGTTACACAAGTGCATTAAAGGACATTGTATTTTTTTCAAAAATTAAGACGAGATATTTGCTTAAGTTTGACACATAAATAACACAGCAGAAACAATATTTACTTTTTCCTGTTTACACCAGTTAGCATTAGCAATATAGTGCAAACTGCTGCTACAGGTTGTCAACACAAAATCATGCCAATAAAATCAAATAAAAGCTGTTTCTGAAGACTTTTTCTTAAAGATTTTGTTAGATTGTGATGCTTTGTCTGATTTTTGAATTGTGGCGACCATTTACCCTTGTATTTACTTTAGTTTTGGTTATATAGTTTTAATGCCAACAATTAATTACCACCATGATAAAAGTTCCTCTTGCAGGAATTACTCTTTCACTGTTGTTTGATTTGTAAATATCTTGTGCTACAGTGAATATTATAAAACATGAGTGCTAAATTAGCCTAAATCCCCCCTCCTTGGTAAAGTGGCCTTTCTATGTACCTGGTGTTACCCAATTCTAAAACAAAATCCTTTTTCTTAGAGTGAAACTCAAGTGTAATCATCGTCTGTTGTAAGAACTGCCTGAAAATTTTGGTTTCAAATCTGCTGTTTGATTTATGCACAGGATTAATATTCTGGAAGCCGGCGTTGTGGCTTTCATGGCAGCAAACTGGGGCCAATTTTGTATAGTGCAACCATTTTGCAGACAGTAATTTTCTCAGCGCAAGTTCTGAGTTCACTGCTTCCACAGTTTAGCACCAATAAATTGGCCACTCTTACTGTACTTTTTGTATGTTATTTTCATAATGCATTTGCTTTCTAATACTTACCCAGGGTGCAGTGAGATAGTGGAAGGTCACCTGCTTTATTTAAGTGGATATAATGATGCGGGGAGTTTCATATGAGCATAAATGCTGTGACATTTTCAAGTCTATTGGGAGGAAAAAAAATACTGAAAATATGTCTGTGAAACCGAACGCACAGCACCTTATTTCATGCCTGGAAATTCATAATTCACCTCATCGATGTACAAACACGGACACGTAATGTAACACTCGCAGATTTCTCTTTCGGCTGTGATTGCAGCTTTCTTTTCTTTTACTTTTCTCGCTGAACGATGTCTTGATGGCCACTGAAGTCAGTCCTCGGTAATAATGATTTTTCCACCATGCTGTCACCACACAAACACTCGGCCTGCATCCTGTGGTGTGTAATGCTAGAAATCAACCAACCAGTGGGCCAGATAGACACCAATCAGTGACAGGCTCTGTCTCACGCAGCGTGAATGCCCATATCAGAGATGGTCGCTACCACCCACAGGGTGCCATCTGCTCCACATTTCATCTCAAAGTCCCTTTACCATCTATCTGCACGCGTGGCGCAGACTTGGTGGACTCTGTGAGGAGTCGAGACCGCTGTTCGATTATGAGTTTTACTGCTTTAATGTCGGAGAGTATCAGTATGGTGTTATTGATGGCAGTGGTCAAAGTGCCATTTGTTCCTTTATAGATAGCTGTTATTGCTATTACTGTCAAAGAAATGGCGAAGAAAATGAGGAAAACACCAAAGCGCTAATCTTTCTTATTAAATTCTGACAGAAAAAGACTGAAGTTACATTTTAGTTTTAAAATAAAAAGGCACGTAACTAAAGTCAGTTTATGATGCCGGGAATCAGCAGGTCTAAGCCTCTGCCCTCGCCTGCTACTCAGCATCTACGCGCTCAACCCTGACTCTTCTCCAGGCAGGAGGTGGGCTCACGTGGAGGAGGCTTCCTGCGGCTCTTTTGGGCTGAACTTGGCCAAGCCAAAAAAGTTCAACCACCAGGCAGTCACTGAAAAGGCCTCCCCGTAAACTTGGCTCCAAATAATTGCCCTAGTCTTCCGTTTCCAGGCGAGGTAACCTGCTCTCTGCTGTCCTCTTTCATCAAGTTTAGAAAAAGGTGGAATGCTCCCTCCAGGTTGGGGGCGAGTCTTTGCTTCAAGGAGAAGTTCTACTATGCTGATGTCTTGTTGACAAGCGATGGTAGAATGGAGCGTGAGATGGCTTTATCGACAGCAGAGGTGCTAAATTACAAACTTGAACAGGCCATGAAAGTCCATGGAGGACTTGGCGGTCTGTTCTGCTTGCCTGTACATAAAGCAGCAGCTCCTTTTCCGGGTGCCGTGCTGATTCGCAGTGGATTTTATGAAATAATGACATCTTGGGGAACACTACATGGCTTAAGGGCCAGAAATAGAAGGCTTGCCGGCCTTAATGAGTATCTATCCTCTCTGGTGTAAGGATTGATGAGTATTAGCTGGAGATTGCTACTTGGGTGAGGGAAGTCTGGGTTTTTCTCCTAGGTCTGTTGCCCCCATGATTAAGAGGATGGATGGACCCTCTATTGAAATATTCTTTTCACTAATGATAATTGATGGTAAATTAATTCAGGCGGTTGGACGCAATCTACAGTTTCACCACTAGATGTTGCTTTTTCCCACTTTCAACCTGCTGATTTAAAAATTCTCATAACAAATATAAATCTGTGGACTTAACTTGAATGTGTATTCATTTAATAAGCGAGGGGAGAAAAAAGATGTCCTGTCTTTTTACAAAGCACTAACCTTTGCTGTTTGGGGTTTTTAATATTTACCTGCCAGCTTGATTGATTCCACCGTGTCCCGGTGTTGATATCATTGATACCTTTGGGAAATTTCAAATATCCACAGTGTTTTTAAATGTCCCTTCACTTAACAGCACTGATCAGAGTTCATTATCAAACCTGAGCAAAACTTCAAAGGCTTTCTGCTTTAACAGTCTAAACCAAAAAATATAAAGAGAGAGAGAGAGAGAGAGAGAGAGAGAGAGAGAGAGAGAGAGAGAGAGAGAGAGAAAGGCTTGGATTCAGACTCAAAGCCAGCCTTCATATTCCGACCCCCTGGGATCTTGTTCATGAAGATTCAGCTTGAAAAGTAAATTTTCAAATCTCAACAGGTTTTTATCCCTTCAGGTGAGGTTCTTTTGAGGGGGGTTAGTGTTGTGTGGATTCCTAAAGATTCTCCAAAGATCATTGATTTCCTTTAGGTGTCACTCGCTCCCTTGTGTTGTGTCTCACAGAAGGAGTGTGCTGCGTTAGCCGGATCCAATCAGGAGGCAGAAACAAAAGCAGCATTGTCTTCATTGTACAGGAGATATTATTGCTGGGCAAACCTGCAGCAGAGAAATCCCTCAGAGTGAGACAGCAGCCTCGAGTCGTGATCTCTCAGATCCATCACCCCGTTTCCTTGTCTTTGGGTGCTTTGTTACTTTTTAAGGGCCTGCTTTTAGGTGAAGATAAATTTTGTAAACACCATTTTATGAATGAATAAATTCCCCCTCCGCACCAACACGGCTCCACAGCCCACCGTTAATAAACTGATTCATGGCGTAATCCACCGTCTTGAGCTTTCACAGCCCGCTTTTTATTCGCCCCTATTTATGTTTTCTGTTATTTCAGAGAGTCAGCTGAAAGGATCTGCGAGAGGAAGAAGATAAATCTCATTTCCTTGCTTTAATTTACGGAGGTAAGCCAGTGTTATATGAGCAAATTCACTCCCAGTGAAAAGCCACCAAGGACTCCAGAAGGAAAAAAAAAAAAAAAAATAGAAAAAAAAAAGCTCCAATCTTTCACCAAAACCTGCAAGCATGAACAGTAAGCAGAGTTCATTACAAACCTCATTGTCCGTAACCGCAACAAATAGGAAAAGTTAGCCAAAAAGTGAAGGGTGAATCGTTCCTCAGCTTAAAGAAAGATCTACTCTTTTATCATCGTTAGCAGCTGTCTTAGAGGGAATGTTTCTGGTGGTTTGGGAGGAAATACTTAGGATGCAATCAAACGTGATTATTACTGTAAGTCTAAATGCATTCTATCAGGTTGATGATAAACTCAATGTACTGAACATTTCAACCACATCTCACCCAGAAGGCTAGCAGTCAGTAAAGACAGAAAACCCTCCTGCTGTTGCCTTAAATTCAGTAACATTTGGTTTTACAGATGTGGGAACCCGGAGCATCACGAGTTGTTGAATCTCTCCGGTAAAACACTCTGAGTAATCAGACGTGAGGTGCGTCTTTTTCAGCTAAACAGGTGAAAGCAAGCTGAGGGACTCCTGCTCCAAAGACTGATCTGAAATGCAAATACAGTCGACTCGTGGTCCAGATCTGACGGAGCGGCCATCTGTTGTCAAGCCACAGAGAGGCTGTTGGACGACACCTCAGACAGCAGCACCTCCACCTCCAGCCGGCTAAAAATAACTCCCCTTTGATACTGCAATAATACAGATTATTAAAAAATTTATTAAAAACTTGTTTTAAATGTCAAACCTTCTTATAACATATTGCTTACTCAGCACAGCACATTGATCTGGGATCAGATTTCTTAATCTAAACATCACGATCAATACCCATCACCCAGTCTGCTCACATGGGGCTACCCTAGACTGAAAGTCTTCTGGGTAGGTTGTTTTTTTTTCATTTTGAAATTTAAATATAAATGGCGATAAGAACCAACCTATATATATATTCTCCGTCTTTTGCTCTCTGAATAGACTGTTTACCAGCATGCACTCAAATGTGATTGAGCAATGCCACTCAGGCCCCGAAAGGGGAAATTATACTTGGATGGAGGCGCCAACTTTGGCACAACACCGTCTTGTTTCTAGTTTCTGAATGGAGGACTTTATTTCAGTAGATTAGCATCTAAAAAAAGGAGCAGGATGTGCAAAACAAATGACGTCAGTGAAACGCTCGTAGGGAACTGCTGGAAATACAGTCGACCTCAGAAAACCGCTCACACAATCTCAGATGATGAGTCTTTAGCATCAAGGTGCAAAGTATAATATTCCTGGAACTGATTTCAAAAAGCTGCATATAGATTCTGCATATTCATGAGCAGCTATGTGTTTTTAGAGATATACTGCACTTAACGTAAACTCCACAACATTTAAAAAGCAAAAGAAATTCCTGCAGAGAGATTCGTATAGCTACACTAAAACCTCCTTTAAAGCTGCAGTCCAGAGTATTTTTCTATGTATCAAAGTTCAGTTCTAAACTATGATATAGGCGTAGGGTTCCACAACATCTGTTATTCTTCTGAAGACCCTTTTTCCTCCCATAGACCCCTATGAATTCACACTGATTGGCAAATGTTTTAAGCCAATAGACTGTGAGTTTCCTCATTGTGTGCTGTCAATCAACGTGCGTGCATCTCACAAACCTGTAAAGGTGGGGCGGTGCACAGGACGCCCCGTGTCTTCCTGTTTACAGTCTCCATACCAGAAGAGCGTGGATGGTCATGGAGAAATTGGAGCAAACTTCTGGTAAAAAGTTAGCCATTCTCCAGCTATCAAGGGCTACATCAACTTCAGAATGCAGAGGTTGCCAGTGTTTTGAGATGTTACTTCCTATTTAGATTTATTAGCTGCTTTTCTGTCTTTTTCTTTGACATCTGATCATACCTGCTTATGATCAGGCCACCGGGATTCTAGTTTCTCTGTGACTGATCTGCTAATGAACTCACCTGGTTCACATCAGTCATCACCTGTCCCAGAATGCATCTGTTCCTCAGTCTCTCAGCTCTGTCAGATCCTGGTGTGATTTCAATTAACTCAAACAAAGTTATTGTTTAAAGGCATATGCAGATTTGCTCCTTTGTAGCACCCCCTAGTGTTCATTTTAAATCACTGCCATAAAAACATCTCTGCTCAGAAACACCTAAATCTACCTGTTGAAATGTCTCTTCAGCCTTCATTGTTTTCCACTGGAGTGGTTCATCACTCATTCAAAGAAATCAGTTGTGTTCAAGCAGGGAGAGATTAAAAAAAAAAGCAGGAATCATGAGCTAAAAACACTCCAGCACTAGCATAACAGCTAGCCACATTGGGTTAGCCTAACCCTCATGAGATACGTGACTTTGTGAGACTTCAGTGGACCAGAGACTGAGAAACTGCAAACGTGGTATTCTGGATACAAGCAGCAGATGGGGCTGAGTAACTTTTCATTAACCCTGTAAAGGGTCATATTAGCACATACTGGCTCAAGAAAAGATTTTAAAATATGAAAAAGTTACATAGTGTGCCTTTAATAGTTTTGATGCCATGTATTTATTTTAATGTTTTGCCTTCTGAAGAACTGAAACAACACAAAACAATGCTTTAACATTTTCATGCAAATATAAAGTTTGTAAGGATATGACAGCGAAACTGTAAAAAATGACTGAACACATTCAAACTAAATGTGATGCTTATTCATTTTAAACAGCCCAGAGTTCAGTTTTCATGATTTACTTTATGAAAAGAGCCACAAGTTTTTATGTTTAAAAAAAAAGTTGTTTTCTGTAAAAATAAAAAATATAAATGATGCCAAGTATTTATATTCATAAAAGATTTTTTAAAGGCTGCAAAATACATGAAAATACGGAGCCCCGGAAGGGTCAGGTAGGGAAATAAATTTCAGGTCGGAAGAATCCGTTCCCTCAGTTTACAAAATCGTGCGCACGGATTTTATTCCGTTCCCTCGGTTTACCAAACCGTACGCACGGATTCCTAATCCGTACCTTCAGTTTACCAAACCGTACGCACGGATTCCTAATCCGTACCCTCAGTTTACCAAACCGTGCGCACGGATTGCATCACGACTCCAGCAGCTGTGCTCTGCATCACTGCTTCCCAGGGCGCTGTGTTAAGTGTACTCTAAATGCTGCATGTTCAAACCACAGATTCTTGGTTTGTCCACTAATCACTAATTTCTCTTTATGTAATTATAGTTTATTATATGCACATTATTAAAGCATAATATCATACTTGTCCATTCCTGTGATTAGTCCAATTTGGGTTTTCTTCCTTTAAGAACAGTACTTCAAATGAATGTATAAATGACATATTTTGATCAAAATTATGATAGCAAATCCTGAGTGATTTGCATAGTTGCCTATTGTGAAATAACTGACAAACGTAGTAATTTATTATTGCATTTTATTTTTAATAAGAACAAGCAACAGGCCAATAACAAAATAACACTTGCAAACTGTTGTGAGAAGAGAACTCTGGTAGCCAACTTAAATCAGTTTCTTTGGTCTTCATATTTTTGCATGAATGAGATCTTTGAAATAGTCTCAAATTAAATGTCATTCATCAAATGTTGCAATTGTTTACAGCTTCATAGGAATACTGTTTATTTATTAAGAATTGTGGCATCTGAAAAAAGTTTTTGAAACAAATACATCAATAAAACAGCTTTGTAGGTCTTTTTGAACGTGTTCTTCACAGCTGACTTTTGAGGAAATGTTATACTGTTTTATTGTACATAACTAGGTAAAACAGTATTTTTAAAACAATAAATAAAAATAAAACAAAGCTAGAAAGCCAAATGTAAAATAAATATCAGCAAACATATAAGATTATAGAAGTTCAGGTTAATTGTTGCCTTCACATGTGAACGTATGCAGGAACAACATTGCAAATACCCTATATTTGATACATTTTCTGTTAATACAATATCATTTTTTTAAAACTCCTTAGAAGATGACAAATGAACGCCAAATACAAAAATATTGATAAATATATTTCAGAAAATGTAAGCTAAATATTTGCATAACACAAAGTAGTGTCTCCAAAGTATTTTCTATTTCTTTAAACAAACTACAGCATATCAATATAAGTGCATTTAGCAATTTTGGCAAAAATCAAATTGAGTACATTTTATAAAAACACCACATATTTTATATAATAACATCCAATATATAATATAACAACATCCAAATTATTGGAAAAGTTTGTATCAAAAATACCGGTATGTACTTTTTAATCAAATAATAACAGAAAAACACATTTCTGATTGACACCCCTGGTCTAAAGGCAGGTTTGAACTGACATCAACATAAAAGAGATTACTTATCAATCAGTGAACTAAGACTGTGCCCATTCATGACATTTCACCTCTTTAACAAGATTTATTTTTCAATTTCAGTCAAAGTTGGCACTTACATGATAAACATATGTTTGAACCAAACAAAGAAAACTTCATGACAGTTTTTACAACAGCTGCCATTTAACTTATCACTTAATATATTGGAATGAACAATTTACTATTTGTTAGTTGAAAATGTGACTAAATGTGTTGAAAATGTTTTTCTCTATGCTATGAGGTTTGTGATGACATTTGCAATCATTTTAATTGGTGCTTACTTAAAACTTTGAACTGTACATTATATTATGTATGTCCATCACCCACATGTTGGCATCTAGGATATTAGAGAACTCCTCAGGGTAGGAGATGTACAGTAGTTGTTTAGAACCTCCAACACACAGCCACAAGTGTAGGACGCTGGTCTTCTTTACATTTGTGGTCTCTGGCTCCATAAATCAGACGAGTATCTTCTGGGAAACTTGGAGGTCTGCACCTGTTTAAAACAAGAGAAAATCATATATTACTTAAGACCAAAATAAGAGTTTTTTGATGTTATGCTGTAGTAACTACAGTAAAATCTATATTTTATAATAAAATATTCAAAAGGGAGAAGATCTTCATAAATCATAGATACAAGATAAGAGGACTGTATTTATGCTATTTGGCTGACAGTGTGTGCTTCATGTCCCCACTGCTGATACATTTGATCTGCATCTTTCCATATGAAAATAAAACACAGTAACTGCTTTTCTTTACTGTTAGAAAATAATTGTAGATCAGCTGACCCAGCGCCATTGATACTTTGAGTTGACCAACATGCTGTTGTCCTAAATAGGCCACCGTACTGGAAGTAAACATCCCGGTTGTTATGAAAACATGTCGCACGTTGCGTAAGAGGTTTTCCTGTTCCCCGCGGAATGGGTTACTGAAGAAGCAGTTATTTTAGTTAAACCAGAGTTCTGGTGTGCTAAGTTAACATGGTTCATTAGCATGCACAAGCAGAAATGATGTCAAAGCCTCAAAATATATCTATAGACAGGACACCAAACTGGCTAACGGAGTAGCATGGCTAACCGCTTCAAACAGAAGACTGTGTTTGAGTGAAAAAACATCTAACACAGTTCATTTTCCGCAAAGCGCCCACGATAATACAGCTTAATGCATACACCCGGACATTAACAAAGTAAAACGGGACTCACCTTGCAGCATTTAGAGTACATTACACAGCGCCCTGGGAAGCAGAGATGCTGAGCACAAAGCTGCTGGAGTCGTGATGCAATCTGTGCGCACGGTTTGGTAAACTGAGGGTACGGATTAGGAATCCGTGCGCACGGTTTGGTAAACTGAGGGAACGGATTAGGAATCCGTGCGCACGGTTTGGTAAACCGAGGGAACGGAATAAAATCCGTGCGCACGGTTTTGTAAACTGAGGGAATGGATTCTTCCGACCTGAAATTTATTTCCCTACCTGACCCTTCCGGGGCTCCGTATGAAAACAAAGATAAAGATGGTAAAAACTACTGATTTTAACACTAAAACTCTTGAAATATTTGTCTCTTCAGTTCATTTTAAATATTCAAGTGTTTTCTATCCCGTTGGCAAACATAGTTTTAAAAAAGCATTGAAACACAGCCTCTGTTTTATCATTTTAATTTATGAAGACCTAAAATTGACCTTGAAGACATTTTTTTGTTTCAGCTTCTTGATATTTCTTTATTTTCCATTATTTTATCCTCCATGTGTTTCTGGTGATGATAATTCTGGATAGAAATCAGTCAATATGTGTAGATCTCCAGATGAACCAGTAGGGGGCGTGTACTGTGAGAGAACCTTCATTTGTCATCGATCACATGACTTAGGAGAAATAAACAGACACAGACTAGTTTTCCCTTTGCATTTGACTAGGATCAGTGTCACTACTGGTACAGTCAGATGCACCATCACCAGAAGGTTTACTGTGTCTCCCAGGACAGTTTAAAGAGCACAGAGGAGGTTCCAGGAGACAGACAGTTAGGAGAGCTGGGCAGCTGGAGGTCCGTAACCCATCAGCAGGATGGTATCACTCAGCTCCTTTGTGCAGACGAACAGGATATCTGCCAGAGCAGACTTCCATTGGGCCACTAGTGTGAATGTCTCTGACCAAACCATTAGATAATGCATGTGGCAACAATGTGCAGGCAGCTCCTGGAGGATGAAGGACTCGATACCACTGAGTGTCCTCCATGCTGGCCTGAATCCAATAGAACATCTCATGTTTAGGTCCATCCATCGATGCCAGGTAGCACCTCAGACTGTCCAGGAGATCAGTGGAGTCAGGAGATACTCCAGGACATCATCAAATTATAAAATTATGTTTTATAGCTCAGATCTGTAATCTGTGTTCCTGTAATGTTTTTGAGCAGTGCATTTAGAAATAAGATGAGATCATTACTACATGTAATAATGTTTTAATACTCCTTCTTTCTATTTAGCCTCTTTATAAGGAGATACAATCATATTAATTAGTTATAATTAATTTATTATCAATATTGTCACCAGTGTATTGAGCTTTAAACCAGAAATATGAATTCGGACTGAACACAGAAATATTTATTATTTTTCCTCAATAAATTTGCAAAATGTATAATAATAAATAACCTAAACCTAACTATGGGTTAGTGCTAAAAAATAAAGTAGCATTATAAAGATTTTATTTTTCAAATGTGCTGCATGATACAACTTTTGTTAGCTTCGTTATATTTAATCTGTGACAATTAATAATTCAACTTTTTTCTTTATTTCATGATTTTAAATAATCTATATTTTTGATCTATTAGCAGATGTTTTTCTGCAGCAGCTTTAGAAAGCCTCTCGCGTCCACCACCAAATAAAACAACAAGTGTGGTCATAGTTTCAGCATTAAACTGTAATTGAAACTCTCTGTAGTCCTGAACAGATGTATAATGCAATCTTGAGTCTTGTGTTGCACCATGCCATTGATTGCCCTGCAGATGTGCAATAAAAACCAACAGTGTTGTGAGCTGTAAGGGATGTTTGTGTTCCTGGGCCTGAGCTGCAACCCCTCTGATTTATAAATTAGAACACGCAGTAAAAAAAATTCTATTTCATCAGCATTTGATGCATTTTTTAATTTAATTTGGATTCTTAAAGCAACTCAATTCTTCTAGTCTGAAGCTTTTAAAAGCTTATGTCATGTTAGTGATTACAATTATTTACAGTTTTTGTGCATTTAAATGTTTCAGATCAGCTACGAAATTTGAATATCAGTCAAAGTTAACCTGAGTAAAAAAAAATGCAGATTTTAAGTGATGATTTCATTTATCCAAACCAACATGGCTCTATGTGAAAAAGATTGGTTTGATTTACCACATTTTCATTTTCCTGTATTTCTTCATTTAAAGTGATAATATGCAGTTTTGCTTGTTTTGGGCTCCCTCTGGTGTCCGTTTTAAATTACTGCATTAAACAAGTTACCAGATCGTTTCAGCTTCTAAACGCCAATATCTACCTGTTGAAATGTCTCCTCAGCCTTCATAGCTTTCTACAGGAGCGGTTATTTACTCTTTCAAAGAAATCAGCTGTGTTCAAGCAGGGAGAGATTGAAAAAAAAGCAGGAATCATGAGATAAAAACACTCCAGTGCTAGCATAACAGCTAGCCACTTTGGGTTAGCCTAACCCTCGTGAGACACGTGACTTCCTGGGTACCGTGACGGCGACGGAGATCTTGCAATCGTGGTTTTCCGGCTGTAATCACCAGATGGGGCTAAGTGACTTTTCATTAACTCTGTAAAGGGTCATATTAGCACAGACTGGCTCAAGGAAAAGATTTAAAAATATGAAAAAGTTGCATATTATCACTTTAATTGAATATGCAGTCCTCTGATGGTTTGTCTTTTTGCATCTTTCTTGCCAATTTTAAATGCCTGTTTTGCACCGAGTGCCAAAAATGATTTTCTTATGGCTGCATGGCACAGCTATATATCTACTAAAGCTGCTCATTTATTAATTCAGATCAATATCGGGTTGCCTGTTTGAGTGAGAAACCAGAACAGAATCAACCACAACCACCCTGCACGATGATGTGTTTTTATTTTTTAAATCCATGATTTTGCCCTGAGCGCTGTCTAAAATATACCAATGTTTGCTTCATAAATTAAACCTGCGTGTAAAACCTCCAGCAGGGAGAACTCAGAACAAACTGCACTGAAACATGAACTAAAGCTCTGACCTTAAAGCCGCACTCTGGAGGATTTCATCAGGAGAGCAGTTTTTGAATCTAGCGTCCAAAGGCTCCTCCTCAAAACATCTCGACACGCGCGTCCGGTCGCGTGTGCGCGTGCACGTGGCGCATATACTTCGGACATGAACTGTACAGCTCAGTGTGTAGGGTTTAATCACTCACAGTTCACAATCTTATTCCAACAACACTACGAGGGTCTGATGAGCCCTCTCTGTCCCTGCTGCTTCTGATATTAGCTCTGTTAGCACCGAGCTGCTGCTGGACTCTGAAGCTGAACTTGACTCGGCCCTGGATGAACTTTCTGACCAAAATAAACGCGTAATCCTGTCAAGCCTTGCCATTCTGTGAGGTGAAAGGTTTAAAAATAAAAATCCCATCTTTAGCTGGAGAATGGGTAGGTTTTTAGTAGAAATGAGCTGTGAGTCCTCAGTGAACGGCTGAGACGGCAGAGAAACACACGGAGCGTCCTGTACGACAGCGCCCCCTACTGGTACAGGTTTGGTCGATGCGCGTGCATGTTCAGAGAATGCAGAAATTTGAATTTCATTGGCTGAAAAATGTCGGCGGCAAGAAATAATGGAAAGGGGTCTCTAGGAGGAAGGAGGGTCTTCATCAGAATGACAGAGGTTGTGGAACTCAACCCATAGATCATAGTTTAGACCTGAAATATCATTTAAAACATTTAGAAAACTTTGATACAGAGAAAAATGCTCCAGAGAGCCGCTTTAACCTGGAGATGCACCCTCATCAACACTTCTGCTTAAAAAGAAGCCACGCTGATGCTTTTGTTTATAACTCAGCTGTATACAACTGAATCTGAAGAAATGGGAGCATCTTAGTAGATACTTACTATTTAATAAGAGTATATTTTTGTAATGAAGCAATGCTACAAGTTTCTCCATCTCCTGGTGTGCAGCAGGTTTTTGCTATTCACTTGACTTTTACAACTTCTCTAGAACTTTCTGTAAGGACTTGAAAATAATGAAAGCTGAGGAGTCAAAAGCTGTGGATTCTTCTGGGGTTGAGACAAAAAAAAAGAAGAGTGTAGCCCTGATTTGTAAAACTACACCTCCGGTGATGATTGCAGCTGCTCAGATTAACATATTCAAGCTAATTAGTAATTCAATTGCAGCCACTGTTTAATCAATATTAGGTATTCAAAAAGCAGTGTGATTAAAGTGGAGGACCTTCTAACAAAAGCTAAAAGAGGAGAGGAATTTTAAGAAATCCACAGGCTAGCATCCTAATTGAATAGGGTTCAATTAAGGGAGAAAAAAACAACTAATTGCACAGTTGGTATAGTTTTTAAATTGAACTCTTAAGTGCCAAATGGTTCAATTCAAAGCAAATTATAATTCTAAGAATTCCAAAGACAAAACTTTCAAGCAGAAGCTTTAGGTAAGACCTGATAATTATGTTCTTTTTTCTTCAAGGTGCTCGTGTTTGTTTATTGTTTACAGCTGACTGACGTTATGCTGAAAGTTTTTGCCTCTGAAAAGCTCTGCAGAAGTGAAAGGTTTGGTGATCTGTCTGCAGCACACAGTAATATGAGAGCTGAGATTTAAATTACAGGGAGGGGGAAAAAAGACGAAATTAAAATTAAATGTTTTTATCCACCCTGCTACCAAAGAGAAACCTTCTGCCCCTTATTTTTCACATACTGAAAGGAAGAAATAATGATTTCCCTATTTGGTATGCATTTTCCCATCTCTCTCTGGTGGATTTTTTTTAGGGAGCAGAAAGGCAGTGTGGCGCCCGTGCCTTATTAAAAGCCAGCTCTGTGTTTCGTATCTTATCAAATGCAGAGACAAAAAATTACAAAAACAAGCCTCTATGTTAGACGGCCTGGCTGAATGGTAAATATCAGGTTTATAATGAGCTTTCCCTGTTGATGTTTCCCTCTTTTGTAATGTAAAGTGGTTTTAAGCACCTCTGAGAGAAGGGTGCTGCATTGCTTCTGTAAACATCATTTCCTGCTTTGCTCCCATCCCTGGGACATCCAGTTCCTCGGTGGCATTAAAAGTAAACCCCTTCTTCAATGGAACCAATTATGGGGAAAAATTTGATCGTTTGATGTCTGCCTTTTAGAAAAACCTATATAAATATTATTTTCAGGGACAAAGTGTGAGGTTTATGCTGCTAATGAAGCTCTTTCTGGAAAAGTTTTTTTTTATAATTACTTTAATACATTTATTTAATGTATCAATAACGAATCATCAAATCAAAACATGCTAGATGTAAGCTCAGCACGGAAACAGATACTCGTGAGTGAACTAGAGTTTAAAAGAAAGCTTTATAATTAAGTTGGGAATTGGTTTAAATGACCTTGCGATGATTTAATTTCTTGATTAATATTCATTAACACATAATGTTAGATACACAATAAGACATGTTTTTATTACTGAGTGTTTAATCTGTTCAAACATGTCTGCCAGCAATATCAAGAATAAGTCACTGCTGTTTAAAAATGTAAAGTTTCTCAACAAAAGACACATTATGGGCTTTACCTTAATAATACCACTTTCTGCCACATGACCGAGGTTGACTCAAACGTAACAGATCCTGGTAAGAGACTCTGACTTCCCTCTTCTCAGTATCACGCTCCAACTCTTCCTGTTACCAAGTCACTCCCAGGCCAGAAAGGATCTATAGTAACTCCTCCAGCAAGTTCTGGGTCTGCCCTGAGATCACCTCCCAGTAGGATGTGTCCAGAAAAGCTCCAAAGGAAGACAACCAGGAGGTGTCCTATTTAGATGCCTGAACCATCTCCGTTGACTCTGTTTGATGAGGAGAAGCATCAGCTCTACTCCAAGCTCTTTGAGATGATGGAGCGTCTGACCTTACCTCTAAGGATGAGTCCAGTCATCCAAAGAAGGAAGCTCTTTACAGCCTTTTGATAATGGGATCATGTTTTTGTGCTCATGATTCAAATCTTGTGACCTTAAGTGATATTAGTGAGCGAGACCAGTAAATCAAGAGTTTTGTCTTTTCATAAGCTATGATGTTTTGGTTCCAATGTCACTTCATCCTACCATCACTTGCAAACATGATGCCAAGATAACTAAACTCCTAGAGAGGCGCTTCCAAATACTTTGAAGGGAGGATTGTTTTTCTGGTCGAGAACCATGACCTCAGACTTAGAGGAGTTGATTTTCATCACTTCATACTATGAACCACCCTGGAAGGTCTGGGCTTGAAGAGACCAAAAGAGCCATCAGCCCTGCTGAAGTCTAAAGGTCAACTCATACTCCACGAGAACTTCGTTCTCGCTGGGGGAGCTCCAAGAATGAGAACAAAATTCATTTCGGCAGAGATCATTCATACTCCCCAAGAAATCAGAAATCAAGTGCGTGTGTGTAGGGGAACGGGGGGTGGGGGGTGCATATTAAACGATCCCTCCTCAGGTGAGGCGGCATCCAGGTCTGGACTGATCGGCACAAACCCTCGCGGCCTGCACTGGTCCCGGACCTGAATGCCTCCTCTGGTCTGTCGCGCAGGTCCGTCCACACCAAGCAGCACAGCAGGCACCGGAGAAAAAGTTACATCAACATACAACGTCAACCGCTACCCGCACTAACCACGCTCATTCTCCCCTTCTGACCAATCAGAGCAGTTATTCTCGGATGATGGATCCTGCCAAAAATAACTTAGGCTCAGCTGATGTGTACAAGAACAAGCAGTTAGCGCTGCTGAACTGCATCTACGAGAACAAGAACAAAGTTCTTTCTTCTCGTGGAGTATGAATTGGCCTTAAGGCTGAGCCACCATGCAGAGGACATTCTATTTGGTTGCTTGTATTCATGATCTAGTTATTTTTTTGTCATTACGCAAAGCTCATGAACATAGGTTCAAGGACCTTGCTTTCTGGCTTAAGGCCAGTTCACACGGCAGGATTTTAAAGCTGCTTTTTGCCCTGATTCTCCTCTTCCAACAATAATAAAGACACACCTGATTACCGTAATGGTTCTGAAGATAATCTTATCAGATATTCCTGCCATGTGTGGTCGGTTTGGAGTGCTCTGGTTAAGTCAGAAGGCCGTCAGGACTCCTCTGATCACAAATCAGAGAAATCGAACATCTTGGATTGTCTTGACTTGACATCTCAGCATCTGTGGTGCCCCCAAAGGCACATCTGGAATGTGACGTCAGCCAGTCACCCTATCTCTAAGGCTGAGCCGTGGGCTTAAACTTAAAGCGGCTCTCTGGAGCATATTTCTATGTATCAAAGTTTTCTAAATGTTTTAAATGATATTTCAGGTCTAAACTATGATCTATGGGTTGAGTTCCACAACATCTGTCATTCTGATGAAGACCCTCCTTCCTCCTAGAGACCCCTTTCCATTATTTCTTGCCGCCGACATTTTTCAGCCAATGAAATTCAAATTTCTGCATTCTCTCAACATGCACGCGCATCGATCAAACATGTACCAGTAGGGGGCGCTGTCGTACAGGACGCTCCATGTGTTTCTCTGCCATCTCAGCCGTTCACTGAGGACTCACAGCTCATTTCTACTAAAAACCTACCCATTCTCCAGCTAAAGATGGTCTCGTCTCGTCTTCTTCCGCTTATCCGGGTCCGGGTCGCGGGGGCAGCATCCCAATTAGGGAGTTCCAGACAGTCTTCTCCCCAGCCACTTCTACCAGCTCCTCCGGCAGGATCCCAAGGCGCTCCAGGGCCAAACCAGAGATATATTTTCTCCAGCGTGTCCTGGGTCGACCCGGGGGCCTCCTGCCGGCAGGACATGCCTGAAACACCTCCCTGGGGAGGCGTCCAGGGGGCATCCTAACAAGATGCCCGAACCATCTCAACTGGCTCCTTTCGACATGGAGGAGCAGCGGTTCTACTCCGAGTCTCTCCCGAATGTCCGAGCTCCTCACCCTATCTCTAAGGCTGAGCCCGGCCACCCTGCGGAGAAAACTAATTTCGGCCGCTTGTATCCGCGATCTCGTTCTTTCGGTCATTACCCAAAGCTCATATGAGGATTGGGAGGTAGATCGACCGGTAAATCGAGAGCCTTGCTTTCCGGCTCAGCTCCTTCTTCACCACAACAGACCGGTTCAGTGTCCGCATCACTGCTGACGCTGCCCCAATCCGCCTGTCGATCTCCCGCTCCCTCCTTCCCTCACTCGTGAACAAGACCCCGAGATACTTGAACTCCTCCACTTGAGGCAGGATCTCTCTCCCGACCTGGAGTTGGCAAGCCACCCTTTTCCGACCAAGAACCATGGCCTCAGACTTGGAGGTGCTGATCCTCATCCCAGCCGCTTCACACTCGGCTGCGAACCTCCCCAGCAAGAGCTGTAGGTCAGAGCCTGATGAAGCTAGGAGGACCACATCATCTGCAAAAAGCAGAGACGAGATTCTCCTGTCACCAAACTCGACACCCTCCACACCACGGCTGCGCCTAGAAATCCTGTCCATAAAGGTTATGAACAGGACCGGTGACAAAGGGCAGCCCTGGCGGAGTCCAACCATCACTGGGAACAGGTCCGACTTACTGCCGGCTATGCGGACCAGACTCACACTCCTCTGGTACAGGGACTGAATGGCCCTTAACAAAAGACCATCCACCCCATACTCCTGGAGCGCCCCCCACAGGGTGTCCCTGGGGACACGGTCATAAGCCTTCTCCAAATCCACAAAACACATGTGGATTGGTTGGGCAAACTCCCATGACCCCTCCATCACCCTAGTGAGGGTAAAGAGCTGGTCCACAGTTCCACGACCAGGACGAAAACCACATTGCTCCTCTTCTATCTGAGGTTCAACTATCGACCGGACCCTCCTCTCCAGTACCCTGGAGTAGACCTTCCCAGGGAGGCTGAGGAGTGTGATCCCCCTATAGTTGGAACACACCCTCTGGTCCCCTTTCTTAAAAATGGGAACCACCACCCTGGTTTGCCACTCAGCAGGAACTGCCCCCGATGACCACGCAATGTTGCAGAGACGTGTCAACCACGACAGTCCTACAACATCCATAGCTTTCAGATACCCAGGTTGGATCTCATCCACCCCCGGGGCTCCGCCACTGCGTAGTTTTTTGACTACCTCAGCGACTTCTGCCCCAGAGATAGGACAGTCCATCCCCAGTTCTCCCAGCTCTGGTTCCTCATAGGAATGCGTGTCGGTGGGATTGAGGAGCTCCTCAAAGTATTCCTTCCACCGCCCGACTATAGCCCCAGTTGATGTCAGCAGCTCCCCGTCCCCACTGTAAACAGTGTGAGCGAGTTGGATTTATAATTTTTAAACCTTTCACCTCACAGAATGGCAAGGCTTGACAGGATTATGCGTTTATTTTGGTCAGAAAGTTCATCCAGGGCCGAGTCAAGTTCAGCTTCAGAGTCCAGCAGCAGCTCTCTGCTAACAGAGCTAATATCAGAAGCAACAGGGACAGAGAGGGCTCTTCAGACCCTCGTAGTATTGGAATAAGAGTTGTGAACTGTGAGTGATTAAACCCTACACATTGAGCGGTACAGTTCATGTCCGAAGTATATGCGCAACATGCACGCGCGCACACGCGACCGGACGCGCGTGTCGAGATGTTTTGAGGAGGAGCCTTTGGACGTTAGATTCAAAAACTGCTCTCCTGATGAAATCCTCCAGAGTGCGGCTTTAATAGAGATAGGGTGAGGAGCTTGGATATCAGGGAGAGACTTGGAGTAGAACTCCATATTGAGAGAAGCCAATTGAGGTGGTTCGGGCATCTTTTTAGAAAGACACATCCCCGGGGAGGTGTTTCGGGCATGAAAACCCCCAAATTCACCAAGGACACATTGGAGAAAGTACATCTTCAAGCTGGTCTCGGTAGGCCTTGGGGTCCTGCCAGAGGAGCTGGTGGAGGTGGCCATGGAGAGGACGGTTAGTAGTACAATTCAATTGTAAAATAGTAGTCCGTGCGTATTGATTGGTCAGTGCTTCAATAGGGGCAGAGGGCATAACCGACTCAAAGGCTCATCAGAATGAGACAAATCAGACCAGTCACATTATAGTTTAACATGGGTGATCAAAAAGCTCAGTACTAGGCCAGTGCATGATGTAGAAATGGTTGAGTTTACGTGTTGTACTTGAATGCACCATAAAATTGTGATCCCTGGTTACATGGTCGGACATAAAAAGGTGAGTAGATGCAAAACATTGTTTTGGCCATCAGAAGCCTGGATGGCATGTTTTATAATCCACGCTGAAGTCCCTGGTCTAATAGTCACAGTTCACCACTGCTGGGAACAAACAGCCTTTAAAAATGACCCCAGCACCCCATACCTCTACTTCACCCAGAATGCCTTGGGAGACATGACCTTGAGCCTTCTCCTGGTCCACAAATCACAGTGAAACCTATAAAACTCAAAGTTATTTTCAGCTTTAAAAATAGGCCAAATTTGTTTGAGCTTTTGTCCATTTTGTAACTGAGCCATATTCTAATTAGGATGTGTTTATTTTATTTATGGATCTGTATTACTGCAACAGGAATGTTTTAAAGGCTAGAAAGATCTGTTTTAGCTGTCTGTGCAATGAATAAGCAATAAACCCATTCAATAAAATGGAAAACATTAAATGTGTTGTTGAGCTTCTTTTCAAGCTTTTTAGAGAATATGGACAGAATCGACCTGCTCATCAAAATAGAACTCTATGATTAATTCAGTAAAATACTCAGTGTTCTGAGGGAAACTCAGGAATCCTGCAGATGACAGCTAAAATCAGCTCCATTCAGACTGAGTCTGTCATCATTTACACCATAAATATGACCAAAATAACTATAATAATCAAATAAATCCTGGTATCAGCGCAAATTGCTTTGATTAGTCTTTGTTAAAGTAAATATTCAGTAAAAGCATAGAGAGCTGGTAAAGTGATAGGTGACTTTTCTAATGTATTTTGTCAGAACGTTAGAGCTGCAGACCAGACATTGAAAAGCACTTATGTCATAATCCCAAATAAAGTTCCAGACAAAAGGAAAATTGTTCTTTGTATTTTAAAAAGAGATTTTCCTTTGCCTTAATGTAAGAATGAATCATTTATTATCTCATGACATCTTAACCTATTCCATTTGCATTTCCTATATATGTGCAAAACATATAAGTCCCTCGATGAAGTAGAATTGCGTGTGTGTGTGTGTGTGTGTGTGTGTGTGTGTGTGTGTGTGTGTGTGTGTGGAACGTTCTCATTATTGCCTACAATCTGCATCCCTTTGTGCAGCATCCAGACTCACACTGAGCTGTTCTCGAGTCGACTGAAGAGCTATTTGATGTCCTGCAAAATGAGTCAGTCATGAGCAACTTCCTTAATATTTTACAGGAAACACATCCAGCTGTCACAGTGATGTGATAGGAGAAGCGTCCCTGCTCTGTGGATTTTCAGCCCAATGATTTTTATTTTCTTTGAAATGTCAGAGACAGGCTGCATGGTGGCGCAGCTGGTTAGCACTGTTGCCTCGCAGCAAGGAGGTCGTGGGTTCGCGTCCCGGCTCTGCAGCCTCTCTGCGTGGAGTTTGCATGTTCTCCCCGTGCATGCGTGGGTTTCCTCCGGGTACTCCGGTTTCCTCCCACAGTCCAAAGACATGACTGTCAGGCTAATTGGGCTGGTAAATTGTCCTTAGGTGTGAGTGGGTGTGTGGTTGTTTGTCTCGTTCGTCTCTGTGTGGCCCTGCGATGGACTGGCGACCTGTCCAGGGTGTCCCCCGCCTCTCGCCCCTTGAACGCTGGAGATAGGCACCAGCTGCCCCGCGACCCTCTGTGGAGGAATAAGCGGCTACAGAAAATGGATGGATGGATGTCAGAGACAAGACTCGTGCCATCTGTTACAGAGCGACCAGGCGTACTTAAAACTGCATCAAATCTTCAGAACTTAAAATTCCAACAAGTTTATGACAGAAACTGTTTTACTACATGAAAACCACAATTTACCTTGTGTTACGTTTTTGATCTAGAGTGGTAGTGACAAGAAAGTACATCTGGTTTTGGATTATAATAAGCAAAGTTCTACATATGTAAAAAATACTAATATTTGATGAATTTGACTGTCTACAACTGTCTACAAAAAGTCGTTTACATCCTAATACAATGCATAAGGTTTGTCCTCGTAAGTTTAATTGATTTGTTTATTAGTAATTCATATTTTTTTATTCTTAACCTTTATTTAACCAGGAATAGTCCCATTGAGATTCAGGATCTCTTTTTCAAAGGAGTCCTAGATTACAACCTATAGGTCATGTTGTGATCTGTGGGGGAAACCGGAGTATCCGGAGGAAACCCATGCATGCATGGGGAGAACATGCAACTCCACGAAAGGCCACAGCTGGGATTCAAACCTGCAAACTTCCTGCTGTGAGGCAACTGCTCCACCATGTAGCTGATTTTCCAGTAATCTGCACACTATTGCTGGAAAAAAGTTTTATTTTTTTACAAACACTGCTCTTTATACCTGTCAGACTGTTGTTTTTGAAAATAAAACTGATGAAATGATTTCAATGTACTGTATTTTTTTCTTTACACCAGACCTTCATGATGTACCTCAATAACTGGATCAGATCTTGAAACTAAAATAAAAAGGCAAGAAATGTAGATAATTTATCTATTATCTATATAGCAGAATAGATCAACTTGATAATCATTCACCTCCACATGATGGACAACCTTTTAAAGTCATGTTTGTCTTTGTATTGTAATCTGTAATTCAGATTTAGAAGAAACTACACACAGGGTTATAGTGTCTGTGATACAGATGAAAACATTTTTGTTTTAATGATGGTGAGGAATTTTTTGTTGTTTAGAAAAGTTGTGAAAATTAATAGCTTACCTGTTGTAAATAGTTCTTCAAACAACATTTGTTTGGAGGGATAGAAATTAGCATGGCTGACAAGCTAAAAGTTTTTTAAAGACTTTTTAAAACAGAGCTAATCTCAAAAATATCATATTTCATGTAAAGGCTATTTTATAAACCTTTACATTGCCATTAGTTTCACGCTAATTCTGAAAGAAATATATTTCTGCTGCAAAAGCCCCAGGTCAATCTGGGAGTGCTAGAGCTAGCTGCTAGTGATGCTATTAGCATAATTCAATCCATCTGTGACATAACTTAGTCTATCTAAATAACTGTGAATCAAATTTTGACAGTGTAAAATAAACAGCACTCCCATGAACCACCAGGCATTAGTCTGGAACTGTTTAGAGACAATAATCCATTCTGGTCATGTTCCACTTGGACTAGCTGTTAGCTTGTCTAGTCATCCATTTCCATTGCTAATTCAAAATCAGGCTACAGAGGCAGGTAGGGTATCTATGCTCGGTACTTTTCTACACTTCAAATTATTTTAACCATTGCTTTAAGTCTCATTATGAAGGTATGTCTGTATCAATATCAAAAGCTCCCTGTTGTATTTGTGTTCTGAGACTGAACACTATACTCTGTTTAGGATTTGCATACCATTTAATGAGATATCAGTGTCTACAGGCAACTTTGGAAATATGCTTCCAACAAACAACAAGTTTAACATGTAATTTATATCCTTGACAGCGAAAGAAAACCAGTAAATTGAACACCAAAGTCTTGTCATTTCGATAGCTTTTGTACTTGTGCATGTTTCCTCTTTGCCTCCCCTGGCTAAGATTAATTGTTTGTGCATTCACCACTGACAACAGCGTTCATGGAGGGAGGGCCGCGGATTTGGAATGCCTGTATTTTAGGGACCTCTCCTTCTCTTTCTTTCTTCATTTTATTTTTCATCTGCCCCTTTTATTTACCACTTTCCTTTTGATTCACCGGAGGAAAAACACAGTGGGAGAATGTAATGGGAATATGTCAAATAGGGAACTCCAGGCAACAGCCTGCAGGGGTAGAAAAGGTGAGATCTCAATTTATGATTCGCCTCCCACATTGTTCGTAAATTTATCACCGAGATACCACCTGCTGCCCCTATTGATGCCTTTGTCACCCACACAACTGCATCGACTGTAATACACCGGAGAAGCAGCGAACGGCTGCAAACAGAGACACGCATACTGCTGGAAGTGTTTTAACTTTTGTCTGAGATGTAGTCTGAGCGATGTAAATATGTATATTTCCCAGCCAACAAAATGAATATAAAGTCGGCTTTAGAAACTCTAACGTGGCATTGACCTCAATGGCTGTTTTCTATAGTTGGGTGAAATTTGCACACAAAAAAGTGACTGTTAATATTGATCATTTCCACGTGTGGGACTTTATCTAAGACATTCAGCAGTACGCTATATAGGGCCTGAATAGGTCTTATTCTCCGCTGAATTAATTCTCCTTTGGCATTGTCCTGTTGTGTGGTTCTTAAGAGCGACTCAGGAGATGAGCAATTGGAAATGCTTTCAGAATTCAATGTGCTGTTTCACTGAGGTAAGGGATAATGACTTTGGTTGCTACTGAACATTATAATAACTTAATAGGCAGGAACTGAACTCAACTGACCCTCAATTAGACAGCCAGTGACAAACTTTCTAAAGCACGGAATCAGTCATTTGACTCATTTTGATCATTTTGTCTGTGGGTGTTTTAATATCTTGTGGGTAGAAAATAAATAACTCTTACAGGTAAGAGATGCTCCTAATTGTCTTGTTTGGTTCATCTGTAAATCATGTTATAAACCTATGTTAAAACTGAATCTTAAAGGGATAGTTTGACTATTTTGAAGTGTGGTTTTGTGTAAAAGTTATAATTACTGCATGTCTTTTGCAAACATCTTCCTGAATGGAAACATGACAGATGAGCTAACAGCTAGTCTGAGTGCAGCCAAGACCAAAATGTATTGCTGCCATCTTAAATTCTCCGAATTTTGCAAACATCGCCCTTAACCCTAAACGATTGTCAGTCTCACGGTTACTTATATGGAATGCTGTAGTTATTTATAGGTGTAAATATTATAAAGGTAAATTTAGCACTTCCAGTGCATTCAGGGGTCAAGTTCTGAAGATATGTATTAATATTTAGGCCTAAATAACTTTAAATTTTTAATTTGGAGATTTGAGTTATTTTTAAGACAGCAGCAATACACCATGGTCCTGACTGATGACCGGTACGATATATAAAGTTTATCAATAATTACTAACAGAAACACATTTTTAAATGGTCAAAATATTCCTTTAAAAATGTTTGATTTTAAGCTAAAATGTCCTATAGAAGCCCATAAAGGACGCATGTCTTGTTTCATGGCAAGATAAGAAGTTAGTCATTAAATTAATGTGAGAAAACAAGATTTTCTAGAGATAACGAGACATTATCTCCAGAAAATGACCTTTTGTTTGAAAAGATAATGTCTGTTATCTGGAGAAAATTAGTTCTGTTGTTTCCACAGTTTTTATTTTAATCTCAAATCACATCAAAATTAATTACAGCTTGTACAATCGTTCTTGGGTTCCTGTCTAAATGTTGATCAACAAACATAATCATCCATGTCTGTTATCTATTTGAACTTTCTTATAGGTGATCAGTTTCTTGATACCAGAGAACCTGTTTGTATTTTTAATTTTCCTAAGCTGTTTAGAATTAGGGCTGCATGGTGGCGCAGTTGGTTAGCACTGTTGCCTCGCAGCAAGGAGGTCGTGGGTTCGCGTCCCGGCTCTGCGGCCTCTCTGCGTGGAGTTTGCATGTTCTCCCCATGCATGCGTGGGTTTTCTCCGGGTACTCCGGTTTCCTCCCACGGACCAAAAACATGACTGTCAGGCTAATTGGGCTGGTAAATTGTCCTTAGGTGTGAGTGGGTGTGTGGTTGTTTGTCTCATTCATCTCTGTGTGGCCCTGCGATGGGCTGGCGACCCGTCCAGGGTGTCCCCCGCCTCTCGCCCCCTGACCGCTGGAGATAGGCACCAGCTCCCCCGCGACCCCCCGTGGAGGAATAAGCGGCTACAGAAAATGGATGGATGGATGTTTAGGATTAGTAGGACCTCATATACATAATAAACATTGTTTTTTAATAAATAGCTATTCACTATTATAAAAGATGAAATTACAAATTTAAAAAAATCCATCTCCTAAACTTTACCTTCACAGTTTTGTTGAACTAAAACTTTCATCTTGAAAAAGTAAATCAGAATATTTATATTTGTCTCCATTGTGCTTATGATGCTCTCACTGATCGGACACAAAGAGCAGAATGAGAGCCGGTTCTGCTTCTCTGGATTACATTTTTCATGGGTGAGTGTCCTGATCCCGGGGTCATAGAACCCAAAACGAGAGCGAGACATTGTGTGGTGTCTTTGCTGTCCAGATGACTCCTTGCATCCTAGCTTCTGTTACATGACCCTAAACACAAACATGAACATGAGAGCTTTCATTACCTCATGCGGTCTGATCATTCATCAAGCAAAAGGCCTGAGTAGAAACTGTTGTTGACGACACTGTTGAACCCCGTCAGATACCAGTGGGTTTATGTGTCTTCAATGGGACGTCTGTCTCATTGATTTCCCGCCAAAAATCTGGATCAGTTTTCCTTCTGAAGAGTTTTCTCAAAGACAAAATTACTGTTTCGTCTTATAAAAGATAGTTTTCAGATCAATCTCATTTCTGATCACAAATTCACTGAAGGCAAAGGAATCAGCGCCACAATAAACCCGAGTATCTGCTCTGCTGTTTACCCCTCATCCCTGCTCTCTCTCCCACACACATCCCCGACCTGCTTTCGAGCCCCAGTGGCGTGCTTCTATTCCACTGATGAAAGAGCTTGCTTGGGTCTTGCACTAATGAATTGGCATTATTATTAAATGATGTTTGTTAATTATGACCTAGTTTGCTCCGAGTGAACGGTGCAGGAACCGAAAACCCACATCATGAATCAGAAACTCTCTGCCAGCACTTTGTTCAGGAGTTGAGCTGATCTTTGCTTTCAGCTCCTGCTTAAAAAGCCATCCACAACTCACTGGCGCCACCTTGTGTTCTGATCACCACCTCAAAAAAAGCACTTCTTTTCCCAGCAATCAACATAAACACCATGCTGATAATATTAGAAATGACATTTTAATTCACACATTAAATAAATCAGCAGGTTACATAAGAATAAATATTAATGTTGACTCTATTTTCTACTGCGATCAGACATCTTGCAGTAATTTTGTTCCTCCAAAGACAAGAATTAAGACATTTTAAGTGTGTGCTTATAAATTTAATAGTGTTTCTCCCTCTTTTGCACTGGTTTTGAGTCCCATCTTGAGCCACGCAGGGGAAAGAAGTGGAGCAGATGAAAGAGTCGAGCTTCTCATCTCAGTGATCAAATATTTCCTTTTCATTTGAAATTCCGCTTTGTTGTTAATGATGTTGACAAAAACTTCAGTCAGCGTCTGATAATTCTGATGGCTGAGTGTTTGACAAATGCAAATGAGTGAATGTTAATTAGTTTTTTTGATCCGAAGCGTTTTAAGAAGCATATTTTCTCTCATATATCAGAGTGTCTGAATCAGGGTCATTCTCATACTGACATCTTGTGGAGGACACCAGCTACATCAATCAGCTGTTTTACTAACTTTTATTTTTACTTATTGTCAGTTTTTTTTTCAATTCTGGCCAAAAAAGGAGGAATAAACTGATTTGTATCTATTATCCCTTTATTTGGGATTGTATCAAACTTCGGGCTCTTATGAAGTTTAAATATCAGAATTATCTGTAAAATTGTTAAAATATGATTTCTGATAGAAATGCACCGATTCTGGTTCTGAAGCCTTTTGTTCAGGTCTGATCTTCTGATACTGATTTTGGTTGATATATTTCTAACTATAATAAAAAAACAACAACATATTTTTAAAGATTTGAGAACTTTAAAGTTATAAATCTAAAAGTAAACTCTTGAATGGATGACCTGTTATAGTTTGCTGCTTAATGATGGTGAGTTCACTGACTTGAAAGATTGTTGGTAATTAGACACTTGCTCAATTTTAAAATGGTTTTAAGCTCACTTTTTATCTCACCATCAGGGTATATGTCTTAATATTGAGATGAGTCAGTGGTTGAGAATTACACAAATAAACGATAAATTTAGGATCTTTTTACTTTCCTTAAGGTAAAATATCTCACTCTGTGTAAACAAAGCAGCTATAATTCCCTCTAATATAGAAAATAAACATAAAACCAGATTTCAAAGCAGTATTTTAATATATAAGTACAGCTTTTTCTTTAATATAGATAAAAATTAATAATACTGAGGCAAATTAAATATAATATTTGCTCAATCAGGATGCATTAAGATACTAATTAGAAACTGAACTACAAACAACAATAAATCCTGACCTGGATAAAAGTCCTTTTGAGGAGGAACAAAAAGAATGGAGCTGTTCCAGTGTTTGTATCCTGTTTGGGTTTTATGAGTCCCTTTGCTCTTTGTGGTGCCACTGGGTCCTGTTACAGTGAGGATCCCATATATCATAGGAATCATTATTTTACAGATCGTAAACAGAAAAACTAAAGGTGGGAGCCTTTTTTGGGCCCTTTACAAACAGAAAATATTTCCAGTTGCAGTCTGTCAAATGTTGAAACAGACAAATTAGATTGTTGGATCGTCTTAAATTTAAATGTCATCAAAACACTGGAGAGAAAAAAATATTACAGAGGTGAAATATTCAGAAATAAACCGAAAATAACATCTTAAAAATGCTAATCCTTTAATATTTAATCATTTCTTACTTTTTTCAAAAACCTTTTTTTGGAAAACTTGTTTCATTCTGACCAGATTGATATGCTAAAGGCTAGTCACACTTGGGCCACATGTAACATTTCAAGAAAATCATAGAATGTAATGAAAATACTCCTTTAAATACTTTTGCACTACGTGGTTATTCACACAGAATTCTATGGTTACTTTCAGCATAAATTAGCCATGTAGCTAACTAGCGCTTCTAGTTCCGTGTGTAACTCTTCCAGCTGTAAATTCTTAACACTCCTGCTGGAGGATTGTAACATAAAACTGACAAGTAGATAAATGATCAGAAACGGGTGCACGTAATTTTTTTCTTCAAGGTACTCAAGGGTGCAGATGTCTGTTGCGCATCACCTCTGAGTTTGTCGGGGGGTTTGACGGTCCATGTCAACAAGCCTCCGCATCCATATGACCGCTCCTTCACAGGGCATCACAACAGGATGTGAAGTTCGACAGTGTCTGATTTCAGGCTGCACGATCGGCACCGCGATTAGGAACACATCAATCCGCAAAGGTGCGTTCAGGTAAAAGGAACTGATATGCTTGCATGATATCTGTTGTGCATGCGCACTGGTGACCCAGTTATGTGCACCCCTGATTATGAAATAGTATTCACATAAACAGCTATGAAATGTTTGACATTAGACTTGTTTTAACATAGAAACAATGCGCTGGCTAATCGGGACAGAAAATAACTTTTTCTCCAAACTGAGGCCGTTCAAAGAGCTCCGTTACCTGAAATACTTTTTGGATCGTTTTAATATCCATGTCATTTTTTTTGTAAAATGTCAAAGTAAATGTGAATTTGAAATGCTTTTCAGGTATTTGTATAGTTTTACATTCAGCACCCTAAACCTCCTTTTGGTCAACAAGGTTGTAAAAGTTCATTTTACAACAAAAGAAGTGTTATTTTTCTTATTTAACTTGTGAGTGTGTGTGAGTGTGTGTGTGTGTGTAGGGGGGTTGTTCCTTTGAATTTCAGAAGCATTAAACCTCCTGGGACTGAGGGTTCGGTCTTACAGTGATGCATGACTGGCTCCGTTCCTCCTCCATTCTTCACTGACCAGATGTCTGTCCCACGCAGCCGAGGGAGGCTATAGAGTCTTCCAGCCATAATGTATGACTGTTAACAGAACTCTCCCTCATACATCACTTCAAACCACCAGGGAATTTATTCTCTTTATCAGCTCTGAGTCACAATGCCAGTTCAGGGGAAATAACTCTTAGGAAAAGACGTCATTCTCCAAAGCCTGTTAATACACCCCCCTTCTTCTCCATCCTCTCGATGTGCTTTACTCAGAGATCACATTAAGTTCTGCCTCCGTTGCACAGTCCTATTTAAATTCCAGCATATTTCATCAGATCAAAATAATAATAATACCATTCAGCCGTGGCATTTAGCTTAATGTTCCTTTTAAAGACTAGAACACAATAGGAGAAAAACTCTCCTAATGGCAGTGGGTTTTTTTATTTTGAGGCACTACCCTGCAATTTAAAAGGGAGGATTGCAGTTTATCTGCATAAATAGCAGCTGGTAAAATACTAAAATCATGCTGCCATTTAAAGGCTCTTATTATTTTCTGACTGGAGTAAAACTTTCTGCATGTATCAGTTTAACATAGGCTATGGACATGTCTCCCCCTCCAGGAGGAATTTTGCAGCTTTATGCTGAAAGGGCTCGAGGGCGGGTGAGGAAGGGTGTCGGATTCCAGACCCAATGAGGCTCAAAGGAAATGATGTCACCTTTGCCCAGACTACCATGATTCATTAGTTTCGGGCCCAGCCTTCATGTTGGGAACACTGGCGGTAGTGACGGTTTTGGCAGCGCCGCTGTGAGAGGAAAAACACCTGGTTACATTCCTCCTCCCTGCATGAGCGAGATGTTCATGTTTTAAAAAACAAGCCTAAGTGGTTTATTCAGGATGCAGCTTACAGAGCGACGTCATAATGTCAGACTTGTACATTTTCTTGTGATTCAGTCCAAATTTAGCTGTATGAACAGGAAGTTATCCTCCGAGATCTCAGCAGTGGAAGGAGGTCATTAACCTGTCCAGGACTAAACTGGGAGGATTTTGGAGGCTGTTTAAAGGGATATTTAGTCATTTTTAAGTGGTGTTCTCAGTTATTTATCTTCAATAAGGACCATACTCACCAGTGACATCACTAAAAGTGAGTCAATTATTTTCTGTCAGCCCCCCCTCCCTCCCTATGAGCAGATGCCACTGGTGGGGGACACAACCCCTCCTCCTGGACCGAGGACCTGGTCAAGCAAGTCGTTGTTGTGGGAAAGGCTCCCTATCCCTGGGTCGCATACTTGTGAAACACCCTGCAAATCCTGGAACGCGAGACCATTCGTGGATCTCCATGTGTCCCTTTCATGTCTGTAATTGAGTACCTCTGTTCGACCATTCAAACCCCCCACATCCCCCAGAGCCGCCGCTACTGTGTAGAGTAAATACAGATGGATTTGCATCAAATCCGCTGCATTTCCGGGTCATTTCTAATGTGACAAGCATCTCCATCTCACTTCCCCGCTCCATAAACTACTCTGGGTTGCCAGATACTCAACCTTACCTGGCACAAAGGTCCATAAAAACCCACTGCAACCCAAAAACCAAGCATGCACCCCACTATTTAAGAAGTACTACTCTAGAAGCAGGAATACGTCCTCTGACCGGAACAATACTCTTATTAGGAGAGACACTGTTGCCAAACTGTGACAAATTGTTGGCTAATTTTCAAGTGTTTAAAATAACTCTTGCTTAAAAAAAAGCTATATTACTTGTTTGTAAACCTCTACAACTCTGCATCAGACTACCTCCTGTTTTTAGAGACTCTGATTGCTTTGAGTGAAGTCACCAGAGGGTATGGTCCTTACTGTAGGTTGAAACTGATACAAGATGACTGAAATGTCCCTTTAACCTGCAAGTGAAAATGATAGGAACATGTGTGTGAGTGTGCATGTGGGCAAACATGCCTCAGTACCTGATTATCAGCCTACTGAGTAAATCTAATGAGAGCTTTGAGATAATATAAGGGTGAGCAGCACAGTTTTGCAGCCTGCTGCGCTTCTGTTGACGTTAGCTTAAACATTGTGTCAAACCCAAACTGTGAAACCAAACCGCAGCAGGAAAAAAAAACAAAATGTGTATTTTTTTCTTTCTGATCACAAGTTTTATTGTTTAAAGAATGCATTTTAGCCTTTTATCTAATGGGTGTCTTCATCATTGTGCACACAGATTAATTTTTATAATAAACACATGCAGAATAAATAATGCCTGGGAACAAATTTAGCCTCTAATAAGTTTAAGGAAGGCAGATGTTCCAGATCATTTTCCAGTATTTTTTAAACACTAGCAGAAAGCAGTTAAAGCAGTAGTAAATGAAACAGGAAGTTGTTGTTTTCATAAAGTTTAATATAAATAATGCTGCCACAGCAGAATTGTCTGACCTCAGATCGGATAGGGGGAACATTTATACATGCTGAGAGTTTATCAGTAACCACGGAAACACATCCATCTTGTCAGAACCAGGACACTATCGGAGGAAGGCACATCTTGACCTCAGATCAGAACATGATGGTACTAATCTGTACTAGTTAAGGAGGGCGTGTCACTGAATCCTATTTTCCATCACAGAAAGGCCTTTCTGTTAGTGTGAGTTATCACAGCTGCTTTCTGGAAATCCCAAACTTTGCCTTCAGAATAGAAATATTAATATATTTAAAAATAAAGAGAAGAATCATGAGGCAAATTCAGGAGACGCATTTTTTATTTGATGCCACTTTTTGCCACTTCTTTTATCCATATGAGATTATTATAAGGTTTAATTCAACAAAACTGATCCATTACTTTGAGCTATACATAGACTTAGTTGCAAGTACAACAACTTCCTCTCCAATACACGCTTTCTGGAGTTTTACTTTGTTTTACAGGAGTTATCTTACATTTTTATGTCATTTTTTTTTTCAGGAAATGCAGAGTTTTTATTGTTGTACATTTCAGAGTTGATCCATCTGCATCTTTAAACTCCACATAAACAGTTTGTCAGGGTAAAACTGAGCTGTATGTTTCATAATCACACCAGTCTGCAGCCACATCATCTCAGCTGGACTGGCCGTCAGACAGGGCGATGCCATCTCTCTGCCTCCTCCACCTCTGACAGATGATGTGGTTCGCTCAGATTATGACCCTTTTCTTTTTCTTGCAGAACTCTGGAACAACCTCATCTTAGTTTCATCTCTTTGAAGAATTTTGTTCCAAGTTTAGGCATGCATTTGGTCTTTTTTAGACAAACCATGTCTTATCTGGCCCTTCTAATCTTTAGGGTTCTGCATCTTGAGGTAGTCACATCTTTAGGACAGAATTTATAGAACTTTTTGAGGCACATGATTTTAGTTAAAGTCGTTTAAGAAATGCTCCGTGTGTGTAGATAATCCTTCAGTTAAGGCAGCTTTTAATTTTGTTGGGGTGTTATGCAAACTGCAGGTCATTTAGAGAAATGGAATTTATCATGAATGAAGAGGCAATGTCAAAATGACCTTATAGTCAAAATATTTTAATAGCAAATTCCTGGGTTTCTGTTTGACAAACATCAGTGGCTGAGAGTTTTAAGGGCAACGAGCCAGTTTCTCCAAAAGCTCATGGAAAGGTGCATTAGAGGAGATTAGAGACTCATGAAAAACAGTGTACTGTAATAGTTCAAGAACAGAGGAAGATATGTGCATGTTGTCTTCTAAAAAACCTAAATGATTTAATATGTACCTACAGTACAAAGATGGGTTTAGTTTTTCTAAGCTACATTAAGTATAAATGCTTTGATTTACTGTTAGGAATCACTTCACACTGTTGGAGGAGAAACCACAAATCAAGAATCAGACAAGAGAAAAAATGACTTTTAGCCTTGAGAATCAGCATTAACCCTTTATAGGACAAGTGACCATATTTGCAGAGTTTTAAGTAACTTATGAACATTTTATAAACAGGGATAAGATTATAAATATTTTGTTTAGAAAACACTGCAAATAAGGATAAGATTAAAAAATTTCAGGAACAGAACAATTAGGATGATCAAATGTGACGATGTAGTAGAAATATGAGAAGATTTAAAGGGAGTTGTCCTTGGTAACCATAGCAACTAGATCAATGATGCAGGAGGTACAGACCTGACAGTGGAGGAAGGGGGAGGGGCCACACCCTCAGCTGTATAAGACTGATGGTTTCCTGCTGCTGTGGTAAAATGTGAGCCTGCCTCCCGAACAGGAAGACATTTTTCCTGCAGACCCCCTGATTGATAGATTTTTCTTATATTGGCTTCAGCACAGCTGATTGCATTCTCTTAACTTTGAGAAAAGTTAAGGGAAAAG
The DNA here is from genome assembly GCA_006937965.1 of Callopanchax toddi. Classification (NCBI taxonomy): domain Eukaryota; kingdom Metazoa; phylum Chordata; class Actinopteri; order Cyprinodontiformes; family Nothobranchiidae; genus Callopanchax; species Callopanchax toddi. The sequence continues at coordinate 1,630,928 of SSNR01000081.1, forward strand.
TCTGATAGTTTACTTTAAATAGTGTTAGGGTTAGTGAGTTAACTTTAAATATTGATTTACAGCCTAAACCTGAAACTTTTACAAAGAAAGTGGGGGATTTTTTGTAAGAATTTTTTTTGTCAAAAGTACAAACATTTAAAACAACATCCATCCATCTTCTGCAACCGCTTCATACTCCACAGAGGGTTGCGGGGAGCCGGTGCCTATCCCCAGCGGTCAAAGGGCGAGAGGCGGGGATTTAAAACAACATCCATCCATTTTCTTATAAACCGCTTAGTCCTCCACAGAGGGTCGCGGGGGAGCCTGTGCCTATCTCTAGCAGTCAAGGGGCAAGAGGCGGGGATTTAAAACAACAGTAAAATAAAATACTCCATAGAATAAAGTGGGGGGAAAGGCTTTTTAAAAGTCTGCAATTACACTCAGTGGTTGAATTTTTTAAAAGTATTTCTAAGTATTTCAGTGAGCTCCTTTAGAGAGTTGAGCTCTGCGTTCCTGCAGGCCGGAGATTTCCCTCTGTGGGTTCTGACCTCTCCGTTTGTGTGTGTTGGAGGAGTTGAGGGGGCAAATCTCCCCACATGTCCTTCATTAGAACCACTTGTCTCTGGATTTATCCTCCGTACTAATTTCATCAAACCTTCACCTTCACAGACTAAATGTACTCCTCTGTCTCACAGAGGACCCACCGCTAAGTTTGGGTTGACTCTATAATTTTAACAGCAAACTATAATATCACTCTGAGCAGCACCTGACCGGTTTCACCCTGAATGAATGTTATTTTAGGACACCTAGCTGTTCTCTATGAAGCCCTGCAGAGAGTTGATACAAGGCTCCCTTTCACTGTATTTAGACTCTGATCTTATTATTAGTTTGCTTGCCCTACATGACGAGATTCTATTTGAAGTCCTGTTTTCTTGGGCCTGTCTGTGGAAAATAATCATTTATTTATGTGCATCTTAGAATGTAATATTTTTGGGCCATGCTGAGACCTATGGACCTCGGCACCAAAATAACTCAATATTTTTCACAATTTTAAGGTAATAAATGATTAAAGGCATACTTTGCAACTGTTTCATATTTTTAAATCTTTTCCTCGAGCCAGTGTGTGCTAATATGACCCTTTACAGGGTTAAACGGTAAACGGCTTGTGTCTATGTTCAATCATTCATTTATTTATTTATTTGATTCAAGCTCTTTAGGTTTATTTTTTATTTTGCTAATCAGGATGTGTCATGGTGGATCGGGGGAGGAAGTGCAACAAGACGTCATCATCAATTGCTGACTTGTTGCAAAATCTATAACTTGAACAGTTATCAATATGAATGCATTGTTTGATCAGCTGTCCGATAAAAAGACTCTTTTAGCTCCTAGGAAGAGAAATCATTAGGGTCATCATCCTGTCAGCATCACTTCGGGATCCAGTGTGAATAAAATTTGGGGACGGGATCAAACACATCGGGTGAGTTATCCTTTCCATCTGTTTTTATTCTTATTTCAAAGTGAAACGTTATGAATCAATTAACCTGTTAAGCTGAACCCTTCTCATGTCATCCTGGTTATAACTAATCCTTTCATGTAAATTTACAAAAAGAAGAGAACAAAAAGAGGGCTGAGGCAGGGTGCCACAGCTCAGGGCTGCAAACCACAGCGTCCAGTGTGGAAGGTCTCTGTACATGCAACAGAGGTATTCAAGGAAAGAAAATAAAATCCCCTCAATTGTGGTTGGTCTTTAAAGTTGGAGCCAAAGAAGCGATTATAAGAATTAGAGTGGATCACTACTGGTTTTGTCTTGATGTGCTGTGGTTACCAGATTGCCAGTCTGGTACCAAAACTCGTTTTTTCTCCTCAGAGGGCAACGGGTTCATACGGAGGGTTCAAAACAAACACACCCGCCTTGAGGGATTCTTCCTCTTTAGTATTTGATAGAGCGTCGGGGACGAAGTGCTAACTACAAATCTAACACAAAACCACAAAACTGAGAACGTGCAATTAAATCAAACTGATGGACAGGCAGGAGCTGGTAGACGGCAGTCAGTGGTGATGATGGGAATGTTCCCATGAAGCAAAAACTACGGCCTGGGCCTTTTCCCTTTATGAACGAGTGAATCCTCTCAGCCTGGTGCACTGTTACTACGGAGTTATTATTTTTCCAGATGAACCTGTTTTATATTCTTGCAGCACTTTTGGATCATAGTTGATGATTTAACAGCAGCCTTTCATCACAGGTTCAGAGAGATTCCTCAGTGGTTGTTTATCTTTAAAGACCCCATTTTCTTTGATGTTTAAGGAATAAAAAAACAAATTGATTTTTTCTTACTTGAACTTTCTTTCAGATGTAACTTTTGTAGCACGGTTGATAGACGTCACTGTCATGAACTTCAAAGTTGTAACTAGTTCCCATAAGCGTAGATGAACAAGTCTCCAGATTATGAACTTCTTAGATTCTGCCTGTAAGGTAGAAACCAATGGCTTTGTATGAACTACTTATTTATGTTGATAAAATGCTTTGTGGACAGAAGAGTCTCTAAAACTGTGTTGTTTTTGTGGAATAAGGAACATGTTGTTTGGATAGAAAAAAACATGGTTCTTATCCATCTCTGAAACATGGCAGCATGACCATGATCTGATCTGAAATGATCCAATCCCACAAACACATGACGTCCAGAGATGCTCCTTTTACAGCTGTTTCAGTTCGGTCAGTCATTGTCGTTAATCAGCTCAGAAAACGACAAAGAAAGCTGGGCTTTGCTCCACCTGTTTGGCATCTGTAGTTTTAGCCATAAAGAAGATAGAAAATTTGGCTTTTTAATTGACCAGTTCAAATTTAGCCCAAAGAAAGATGTTGAAATTCCAGCTTTCTACTTTGTGTGCAAGACTTGTTTTCACTTTTTAAGCACACCTTATGTAGTTTAGATGAGACCCAAAGTCATTGTTTCCATGTCTTTTCAGTTAATGTTTGCTGGGTGGGGGAATATTCTTTATTAATAAACAGCTACCTTCTTTATGTGGTGAGGATTTTATTTATTTACTGAAAAATATAAAAGATTTACAATGATTTCAAAGTTTCCTGCCTCACAGCCTTTAACTGACTGAATATTAAGGATGGGTTTCATCCATCAGTAACTCTGAACAAAATCATGCAAAGCTCGAAAGAATACATTTAATACATGCAATATGTTAAAATCTACTTATAGCATTGCCACTGTAATTTGCATGATGGTGTCATTTATACCAAAGTTTTTGATAAATCTACTTTTAATGGTTTCTTGAAGAATAAAAGCTTGACTCTTTATAAAATCTAACTGATGTAATTTTGCATCAGACATCAGATTCATTACAGACATGGCAAGTGTGGGTGGCCATCCTCTGAGCTGGGCCAAAAATCACAAACTAACTGTTTATAAGCAGAAAGGAAATTGAGTGCATGGGAGCATAACAGAGAAGACATCTGCAGAAAAACAAACACTGCAGCGAGTGGCCTGTACTGGAAAGCAGGCGGTTTGACAGCCTGTCCACGTCAAACACCGGGATCATTTCCTCTTTGTGTCTATAGAAGAAATTTCAAACATTTAAAGATTGTCCCATTCCACAGAGTTTTTTTTATGAATGCCTGTCATTTCTGTTTGATCTTTTTAAACAGATATGTACTCACACATAGGCTGTAAATAAAGCTGATTATTAATACATGAAGTCAAAAGGATGACATCATCCTGAAACATGTTTTTCAAGCACTGACCTTTAACAGCTGCTTTTCCTGCATTCATCATATTATAGTTTGTGTTTGTTATTAAAAAGTTGGGTCAGATATTTTGAAGAGGATTTGTTTGTGAAAAGAATGAAAATAGTTACTACCCATGTGGTAAACAGCTCTTTGAAGCTCAGTTCTGACCTAATTGGTGAACTAAGGGCTAATTCAAGCAGAACCAAGACAGAAATGGATCGCTGCAATCTTAACACAAATTCAGTTAAAAACTTAAAAAAAAAAAAAAAAAAAAAAAAAAAAATCACAATTCAAAGCCTTTACACCAGGAGTAGTCAATTCAATCTGCCAAAGGTCCAGATCCGCATGCATGACCCGATCCAGGGGGAGGGGGCGTGGCTCTCGCAAGAGCAAGTCTCGCTCAGCACCAGACCAGGCCCACTCCCCCTGGACCGAGTTCTGGACCATGTGGTGCATTCACAGTCTGGGGGGGGACAGAGCATGCCACTGCAACCCCCAGTAGAGCTAAAGCCTAAAGCAGTCCGGACAGAACCGGCTCTGGGTCCAGGTCTGGACTGCGGTCCACCAGTTAGTGATGCCTGCTTTACGTCATCCTGATGACGTTGTCATGTTCAAAGGAACCAGGACTCTAGAGCAAGCAACAGTCAGAGGCACAGCAGAATGGTGTAGAGAAAAAAGTTTAAGATGATGTGAGTCAGGCTGATGGTCTGGAGCCTGGAGGGTCTCTGGAGGAGAGGAGAACAGTTAGCTGTGGCCTGGGTGAGCTTAATGGAGAAGTGAGATTTTCCCGTGAGGGCTTACTGTATAGTTTGGTGTAGAAGCCTCTGGTGGGGGTTTGGTGCAGAGTCAGGGATGGCAGGTGTGAGTTCAGGTCTCCCAACGTGTTGGAGGGTGGTCAGGCAGAGGAGCAGAGAGCAAAGACCAGGGACTGCAGGGGGACGGACAGACAGGTGAGGTGCAGGAAGAATGTCCACAGGCTGCTGGTTTATGGAGTGGAGCTGAGGCACTGGCTGGTAGTTGAGAACTGCTGCTGAAGAGAAGACAAATGTTCAGAACAAGCGTACTCAGGAATCTAAGCAGTGGAAGCAGACCTGATTACCACTAGCGATAGCAGGACAATCTGGCACCCATCTCTGGTCCCTGAGCATCTTTAAGCTCTCCTAATCAGCCACTGATGGTCTGCAGCTGTGGCAGCCTGACACACCCTGTAGGAGGAGAGGGGAGAGAGAGAACAAAAACACACACCTGCACCCAGCACATGACAGACATAGATGTTGTGAAATTCCTGCAGGAAGTGCTACAGCTAGCTGTTGCTATTTTCACTTGCACACACACACACACACACACACACACACACACACACACACACACACACACACACACACACACACACACACACACACACAGATTTCAACAGTATTGATAGACTGAACAGTATTTGCACAACCGCTAAGAATTTCTTTCGATCAGTTCTTTTAAAATGGCTGTGATCCACTTTGTTCTGACCCACTTTTTTAGACAGCTTCTCAATCTGGTCAAAACCAACCTGTTTCTCTAAATTGAAGCTGCCCAAAGACCCATCTACACCAGATAGGACAATCATAGTTCATAGTTTTCCACATAATCCCACTTCATAAGATCTGAGCTGTAGTTTTAAGGCTAAAAGCTGTTCATTTTAGAAATGATGGGTTCTAAACAGGGGGCCTCTTGGGGTCTGAACACCAGCATCTCGTTGCTTTTTTCATGCACTTTTATTGACCTGAGACTCCACGTACGCCCAGGCAGACACACCCTGACACCAGAATACCCAACACCACCATTCTTTCATCTGCAGTTCAACTTACAAAGAGCTGATTGAAGGAGCAAAACCAGACCAAACACTCGTTCAGATTGTTCACTAGGCTCCAAAATAGCTCATAAAAGGCACGTTTTGATTTTTCTTTGCTTACTATAAACGGAGCTCCTGTGGCTTCTGACAACTCCCCATCCTCCGCCCGTCTTCTGTTCCACTTTTGTCTTCTCCATAAATCAATATCTGTCTGGGAGTGTGGGGCTGCTGATTGTTTTTACAGGGCATGGCTGTGTAATTTGGATAAATGGTACGTGCAACCAGTTTACTTTGAGATGGTAAACAGTCTGGCTGGTAAAAAGGGAGTGTGCTGATAGTCTCAAAGCATACAATCAGCTATAATTGGTATTTTGGACTTGGAAAATATTTGATTATTCACCTGAAAGATAGACGGTGATGACAGGTTTGTAATAATTGTTCTATTTCTGTTGAGCCCATGAGGATCACGCTTGTCCCTGCTGGCATGTCAGATTCCTTTTTTTTTATTGAACCTAATATCAGAGAGTCACACATATATTATGAAGGATTTTTACAATACTTACAATGTAGTTTCTCAGATTTATTCCTGGAAGCCAGTAAAGCTTTTGCAGAGTGTTAAATCTGCAGCTGCCAGATTTTTTTTCATGACGTTAAAATAAAAGAATTTCATCTTCCTCAGTTTTTGTAAAACTTCTCATGCACACACAATGCAGTGTGGGTAATAATACAAGATCAATTCAATTTGAAGGCAACCGACGATGCATTCAGCCCAAATTACTCATTAATACACAATGAACAGACACTCAGAGCAACAGCTGCACTGCATCCTTCATCGCTTTATCTTTGACTCATTCTGGTACTTTTCCACTAACTCTAAATTGCACTGTGCCTGAACTCAGATCCCCCCCCCCCCCCCCCCCCCCCCCCCCCCCCCCCCCCCCCC
>SSNR01000081.1:1644510-1669817 GCA_006937965.1 Callopanchax toddi
GGGGGGGGGGGGGGGGGGTGCTGTGTAGGAGTGGATCTGGACTCTCTGTCAGACTAGGCTTTATTCATCGCAACAATCATCCGTTAGGAAATGGTTTAGTAATTTTGTGGTGTATTTTTCCAAATTGCTAATGTCTGAAATCATGTAGTTAAAAACGGTGATTTAGACCAGATGTGCAGCAATGAGCCTAGTCTGAGATCAGTCAGCTGGAGGGGGTTATTTATGTTTTTGCTGTGAGGTTTAGCTGTTCAAAGTAAAGCATCAGGACCAGGGTCTTGCATGTGGATTTACTCTATTGAGCATCTTAGATGTGATCATTAAAAAAAAAAAATCTGATAAAACAGTTTATTTTTATCTTAAAGTTGAGACACATCTGCTTTAAATGTACAATTATCACAAGAACAAAGGTCAACATCGATTTCCAAAGAGCTGCCAGCCGTCCTAGTTTAAATGTATTCAAACAGGCAACACGTCTGTTAAATAAACATTTCAATAACAAACATAATCAGGACCAAATTGAATTGAACTCAGTGCTGCCAAGAAATCGTCCAACCAATTGGATGTTAAACGTTTGCACGTAATACGTTTTTGTCTATGAAATGAACTAGAACTCATTCATTTCTATGAGCTACGCCGTTAGAAATGGATGTTTCCCAAAGCAAAAATATAATCAAAGTAAATGTAGACCTTTGGGGGCCTGAGCATATGGAATGATTCCGGAGAAGGGGAGTCTTTTTCTCTGTGACTGGTCTAAAATAAAGGAGAAGCATCATGTGAATAAATAAATGATGTCATCTGAGAATAAAAGACAAAGTGACAGTTGAAATACATGTCACATATATCAGGCGGAACAGAAATGTGCCTGCATGAAACAATAAATAAATACATAAAAGAAGCAAGATTCCCTCTGAAGCTGATGTTTTTGTGGGTTAATGTGGGAAGGAATGCATGCTGGGTAGCTGTTGAGTGCTGAGCAGAGGCGACATATGAGATGAACATACGGCAGATGAGTGAACGGCTTACAGGTGGAAACATGTGAAGGACAAGACAAATAACAGCTGGGAAGTCAGGCATTGCAACTGACTGAGGTCATGGCGGTGAAGGTGAAAGACAGTGAAGGATGATGGGATACAAGTGGAACAGAGAACCTTAATGCATGATAGACAAACTATGAACAGAGAGAGGGTCATGCCTCAGTGACAAAGACTTTTCTAAACACTCATACTCTCCTGTCTTTGGTTTCCACTGAGTTTTAAGGGTTAGATTTCCAGCAGCTGTCATCTGGCTGACTGGGTCATTTTACCACCGTAGACCCTCTTTACACTGGAGAAAGACCTCACTACGAAGTAAAAACTAACCCGAAGGTGGATGGTCTTTGCAGGGTCTTGACAACAACTTCAGGTATGCTTAAAGTTCTGAATAATTACTATGTTAGTCATTGTAGATGGCTTCATAGCCATTGTTTGGAAAAATAACTTCCTTCTATCCATGTAACAGAATGTGATAGGTCAACTAGTTTTGAGTATGCATAAAACGTTCATGGTAACTGAGTCCTGTTTGGAAAGTAGGGATTAAAAGCCTATCCATCACGTGGGGCCCACTAGCACCTCTGTAGCTTGGTTGTCAAGAATTTGAGCAAGCCTATGCCTAAGCTATGTCCCCAATCAGCCATCAGTATTGTGCTAGAATGGTATGATCTTCTAGTGCGGGGGTGACCACACGTTTTCACCTCACAAGCTACTTTTGTAATGAGCAGTTCAAGGCAATCTACCGTCTCTGTGGCACCTCGACCACGCCTTCTACCCCTGGACCAACAGCCAGGGATGAAGCAGTCACAAGGAGCCCTGGACACGCCCCCCTGGATCTCATATTCCACTGCTGCTTGCTGTTATTTCTCTCTAAGTCTAACAGAGTTTGCGTGGTGCGACTACAGCCGCTATGTCTTGTTACTCAGCAGGGGACTGTCATGCGACCTACCAGCAATGCCTGTGTTTGACCGATCAATCCCAATTGGTGTGTTGGGCACCCCTGCTCTAGTGTCTATTTGCCACCTGACTCAGTAGTCATACCAATATGAGCCCCTGTAGTGAATTCATGGATCTACATTGTAAAATTGTCACGGGAACAAGCTGCTGACTTGTGGAGCTTGGTGAGGGTGAAGAGAGCATCTTAGAGATCTGGAAAATAGCTGAGAAAAGTACTTTGGGGAGTACTAACAGCATGATTTTCTTCATTCTGAAGGAGTTTTTTTTATTATTATTAAGTCGTATAAAGCATATAGCAGGGACCTTATCCAGTATGAAGGGGGTATAAGCAATGTCTTTATGCAGCACGTTTAGAAACCTCAAACAGAATTTTGTCTCTTCTTACCATTTCCCTGGCATTCCTACACAGAGCCATATCTGGATCCAGTTTCTCCAGAACAAAGTAGTTCCTTTCTTTAAGTTCACTCCTTAAGACGCTGCCCTTGATGAGGTATACATGAGCCATGAAAGGAATGTTCCACACACCCCTTGAGACAACAACACATAGAGAAAGTGTCATTTTATGCTCTGAACTCTGGAAGTCACTTTGGCCATGCTATTTGGTCAGGGTTTCAGGATTTAGGAATGATCACAGATAAGTGGTTAAAAATGAGAGCTTCTGCCTTTGTTTGGTGCATTTTTTTTCTATTTTCACTGCAGACAGTTGCTGTGTCTGATGCAATGGCACTGTGGTGGTAAGCATTTGTTCCAAAGCAACATCTGGAAGTCATGCAAAATTATTTTTATGTACAATCAGAGAGAAATGTCAAACTTGACGACTGTAATTTTCACACCCAGACATTATTGCTCTGTATGAAATGACTTGTTTAGTAGATTGTTGCTTTAATGGGTCTTCCACTGTGTATTCTGGGATAAAACTTCTAACAAAATGGAGCTTGTGTAGCAATTTAAGGCTAAATGTGGATGAGAACAGTTTTAGAACAATGGGACAAGTTTACACCCAGGTGAGAGTGAAACGGCTTCGGCTCTGTTTGTGACTTACACACGTTTTCTTTGCACAATGTCAACGTAATCCTCGGAGCGTGCATAATAACCGTCCAGACTCAGGGCTCCCCAGAAGTTGGACCACAGCTTGCCATGACGGGTGACGAGGGGACCAATTATTTTTCTGCAGGGAAGCAGGAGACAGGGTGGAAAGAGAAAGGGTGTTTCTGTCAGAGCAGATAAAACTCGCAGAAATATCACAGACGGCCAACCGCCTAATGTTCTGGTTCTCTTAGTGGTAAAACCATTGTGCTGCTTCTGAAAAGATTAACCTCAAATTGGGTAAAAAGCAGTGCCAAGACAGTAACAGGCCGTGGACATGCATAATGCAGACCAGACCTGCACATTAGGCTGCACTGGGTTGAAAAAAGTACAATGATTGTGTTTTTTTATACATCTAAATATGTTTAATTTAGTTGAATTTCCATATGTTGCAATTGGGTTTTTATCTAATATCTTTAACCCTAAAAGTAAATTTTAAAAATTGGATAAAATGTTGTTTTTAAATTTTAAAAAAATGAGGAAAGACCTAAAATAATTTCAATATAAATCACAGTCTTGGTTAGTATTTATGCAAATGAATGCACTGTATGACAGACTATTGCAGACCACATCTTCTTGGGTTTCTCCCACAGAGCCTCACGCCAGCAGAGAATTCTCATGCTGCCTTTAAATATCCTAGAAAGTCGTTTTGCTTTGCATGCCTCCAGTCGGTCGCAATTCCACTGCTAAAGCCACAGTGACATCCAGTTTATGGGAAGGTTTTTCCCAATCATGAGCTGCAAAGAAGAATAAAAGGGTTTGGATGTTTGTTTTTTGTGTAATGCTAAGCGACATTTCGGGATTGGTGCAACATTCTCTTTCGGCGTTTTCCATGCGGCCGGGCAAAAAAACAGGAAGCCAGAGCGGCGTATTTTAAAACTTTAATTGACTGGGATTGTAAAGTTCCTGTGGTTTCTCCACTTGAGGGATAAACTCAACGCTTCGATGATCACAACAGCTACCATGGCAGCTTGTTGAACTGGCTCCAGCGTGGCTCCTGGTATTGTTAGATTACCTGTTCTGCTCTATGAGAAGCTTCACTGTCTGCCGGTTGGTGAGCATCACATCCGAGTCTATGCTGAAGTAGTAGTCGCACGAGGCATCCTTACGACAAAGATCCCTGAAAATTTAAAATGAACATAAAGGTCAGTGGAGAACGTCACATGTTCAAATGTATCAGCTTTGATTTACAAGGTAGTCCAGACTTTCAGTAACCCTCAGTGAACATTATAGATTTTAGAAACATTTATTCTAAGGGTTCCAATGTAGTTATGTTGTGTTTTAGACAGGATCTCAACAATGATGTTATGGAAGAAGTAGAGACAGGAAGAACATACTAGTTTTTATGAAATTTTATACAAAGAAAATTGTTAAAGAAACACTATTTATTTCTTTTTGTCCAGAATACTGCTGTTGCAACTTCAGAGTCTCCAGTCCGATGCCCCTGAAGTCTCACAAAGTCACGTATCTCGCGAGGGTTAGGCTAACCCAGTGTGGCTAGCTGTTATGCTAGCGCCGGAGTGTTTTTAGCTCATGATTTCTGCATTTTTTCCATCTCTCCCTGCTTGAACACAGCTGATTTCTTTGAATGAGTGATGAACCGCTCCAGTAGAAAGCACTGAAGGCTGAGGAGACATTTCAACAGTTAGATGTAGGTGTTTCTGAGCAAAGACAATGCTAACGATTTTTACGACAGCAACTTAAAACGGACACTAGGGGGTGCTAAAAACAAGCAAAACTGCACAGTATGCCTTTAAGTAGACCACTTTTCTGTAAAATGAATACTGTATAGAAGTAAGTGCAGCTCATCTGGACTGGGGCACTGTATCAAAGTAAAGTAGAACTTGTCAGAACTGGAACACTGAGATCAAAAATGTCCTCTAGAAACCTACTAAGTGAAGATGTGCCAGCAAAACGTATTTTTCTGCACAGTTCCCTTACAGATTGAACTATCAGAGTAACCACCAAACCCTCATTGATCAGGAGGACCATCTAGTAAAGTATCACCTTGCTGGTGTAGATTCAGAACTGAACTTCTTTACTTGTTTTTAGAAGACGATTTGCTTCTTCTTTGAGGAGCTGATTTGTTGCTATATGATTTGTATTTGCCAGCAGAAGGGACAATGTAATGTGTGCAGATGTTATTTCCAACCAGACAGCTGCACTAATAAGCAGTTAGGTCTTTTTTTGTGACTTGTTTCTAAAGACCTTTAAGGGGAGGAGGAGGAGGTTTGGGGATTTAATGCATCAAATTTGTGGAATGAAGGGCGCTGTGGTGTGGGGGTGTAACTGAGGAGGGGTAGATTTTGTTTACCCAAAATTAAATTATTTCACAATTCCCTATTAAAGACAAATAGTATGTGTGTTAAACAGCTCAACCATAACAACAGTCAACAAGTCATTTTACCCCCTGTAATCTCCCACAATGCAAATGTTTTCAATTAAAAAATGTGAACATGTCGTAATTTGAGACAAATGTTTAAATGGATTTGATCCATGAAACACTTTGTCTTGTGGTTTTCACACAACACTTGGTCTGTTTTTCACATGGGGCTGGTATAGCTGTTATTTGCTTTATTTGCTTTGCAGCAGGTTCATTTAATGCTTTCACAGCTGTGGGTGGACCTGTGAACACTTCTTCATTAAGCAGTGAATGACATTTCAGGTGTTGAAGTGAATTTGTGGTGCAGCCACATCTTGTGGGAGTATTTTTAGAGCTTGATTTTCAGAGTTTTGTTCTTCTTCCTTGCAAAGAACATCTAATCATGATTTGCTCTCTCCGTCTGAACACTTGGTATCTCTCTTTCTTTCTCTTTCTCCCTGTTCTTTTGTCCTCTATGAATATCACAACGCCTACGAACACTACACAGTTTTTTGGGACGACACTAACTGCCACAAAGTTTGCTGCCTCTGTTTTGATGATGGCAATTTGCAAATATTCTAGAATATAAAGCATGATCAGATAAATGCAATTAATTACAATATTCCTCTTTTGCATGAAAATTAATTTAATTCCCAGTTTCCACTGCATTTGTGGGAAAAGTATCAGGCTGCCTAAGAAAGTCCAGCACCAGGACTGCCTCCTAAAGCCGATCCACCACCTGTAGACTTTGATCTGAAATGGCAGCAGCCAGTTGTGAGTCCATCTGCGCACACAGTCAGAAAAAGACTTTATAATGATGGCCTGGTGTTGATAAGGGCAGCAAAGCAGCCATGACTCTCCAAGAGCAACATCTGGAACAGAGAGATATTCTCCTAAAGGTCCAGGGACTGCACTAATGAAGGCTGGGGTGAGGTCATTTTCTCTGTTCAATCCCCTTTCCGTTTGTTTGGAGCATCTGGAAATAGAATTGCCTGGTGAAGAACGGGTGAACGCTACCATCATTCCTGCGTCAGGCCAACAGAAACGCATCCTGAGACCATTTAGCGTGTGGTTGCTCATCAGCCAAAGGAGTGGAACTCAATTACAGTTAAAGGTGGTGTCTGGAGTATTTCAGCAAGAGAAAATTTTTTGAATCCCTCGTACCAAGGCCCCTTCTTCCACCTCCCGCTCCCTTTAACCCCACATATCCAATGGTGCATGCGCATCACTCCGGTCTCTAACGCATTTACTCACTGGACTTTCCTGATGTTCCTTCTGAAGTTGACGTAGCCCTCGGTAGCCGGGGAATGGCTAACTTTTTAGCAGATCCGCGACCTTGTTCTGGTATAGAGACACAAAGTGTCCTGTGCACAGTCCCAACTTTACAGGTTTGTGCGATGCGCATACACGTTGACTGACAGCCGACAATGCGGAAACTCAAATTCTATTTAAAAATGTGTTAGTTTGATTTCATAGGGGTCTATGGGAGGAAGGAGAGACAAATGTTGTGGAGCCCTACCCATATGTTATAGTTTAGAACTGAACTATCATTTGAAACATTTAGAAAACTTTGATACATAAAAAATGCTTCAGACTGCAGCTTTAAGCTTCAGAACACAGCCACAAAAAAATGGTAGCAAAACATCCTCCCAGAGGAACTCCTCCCAACCATCTAGTTTGATAGTCAACAATTCCTTCTCCACCATGATGGAGCACCATGCCACAAGGCTAAAGTAATATAATAGTGACTGGGGAACAAAACATCATCCTCAGACCTTAATCTCATTCTTAATCAATCATCAGGAGGTGGGTGGACATATAAAAACCCACAAATTCTGAAAAACTCAGAGTTGACTATGAAGAATGGGCAGCCATCAGTCAGGACTTGCCCCTGGAGTTGATTGACAGCATGCCAGGGTGACTTGTCTTGAAAAAGGAGAACCAACACTGCAAATATTAACCCTTTACCTAAAGTAATTATCAGTAAAGGACTTTGAAACTTGTTAAAGTAATGAAGATATACTTGATCATACCAAATAAATGACTGACTCATAATAAGCTTACATACATGCCCATGTTCCTGGCCTCTCCTTGGCTCAGGTTTTCCTCCGGTCCCACAACCTTAAAGCTGTTGAACACATTCCTGTTCTCTTCCCAGAATCTCTGGATGTGCTTCTCATGGTAAACCTCCTGAATAAGGAGCATACATTAATGGGAGTCATGCATCACAGAGATCTTTAAAAAAAAACAGTAAGAGCAGCTGGATGTACTCTACTCACGTTGTTATGAACAAAAAGGTTCAGTTTATCTTTTGGATAATCCAGGGTGAGCAGCCGCTGGAAGAATTCAGGCAGAAACGGAGTTGGCTGCTCAATGAAAACTCCCACCAACACGTTGGGATACTCCTGTTTAGATTAGAGGAAAGACAAATAGTTCCCATTTTAAACATCTGGTCCCAGAAACTTAATGTTGTTTAGCGTAAATCATAAATGATATGTATGCTTCAGTTCTCACGTAAATAAACTGTTAGGCTGCTGCAGACGTTTCAGAGATAACTGGTCATTAAACACAGCAGTGCTAAATGTTTAAAATCTGCACCATGTCAAGCTTTTATATTTTTTTTAATTTACACAAATCAATGCATAATTTGCTTCTGGTGTTTGAAAGATTCATGCATGAAATGAAACTCGAGGCACCAAAAAACCTGCAGAGAAATAAAGGAAGAGACGGAGAAGAAGAAAACTTTCCCATGACGCTCAGCTGCAGCCCACACACGCCAGTCTGGACTCGTGATCCTCTTGACCAGTTCACAGTGAAGGTCTGGGCCGCGGATGAAAAGCGATCCCAGCAGAACCATCTAATTTGAAAGTTCCGCAATGACTGCTTTTGGCCTGAAGCTTGAAGGGAACCTTCATTTGTCTGCCAGCAGACGGGCAGACAGATGAAGTGGCAAAGGTGGCACTAAAAAACTAAAGTGAAGCATTTTTAAATGACAGAAAGGAGAAACACCCATGCTTTTATTCAGTGTGCAAACAAAACTACAGCAGCTTGTGAAGCTGTCTGTCTGGGACAGGAATTGTGTGTTAGTGGTGCGACACTTAGAGTGTCAAAAGTTCAGAACTGAAGTGCACAAAGAGCAACACACAGGGCTGCCTGTGGACTGAGTTCACCCCTGGACACAGTGTGACCACGGTTTCCACATCGACCAGAAGTCTCTGTCCCAAATAAACAGAAGGACAACATGGCTTCTCTGACTGGGAAGAGTTCAAATAAAACCTTTCTGTTTAGTTGAGTTTGTTCTGAACCAGCTCTCCTTAGACTGCTGGAGCTCATTTATTTATAAAGTTTGCAACTTGGTGCATTACAACTCCATATTTATGACAAGTAATTTGAAAGCCAGTGGGGACAAATATATTGCACATATTTTTTTCAGTCTCCCCAAAAAAGGGACAGAAGTTTGGTGACATGCTTGACAGCTGCAACCACACAAAGACGTTTCCTGCCAGTCTCGCCCGGCTTGACTGACTTCAGCCTTGGCTCAGCTCTGACAAATTTTCAGCACGGCCACTATAACTCACTGTAGTGGGGTGAAACCATACAGAGGAGTGCACTAAAAGGCAGGCTGGTCAACAGTGACACCCCTTTAAATGAGCCCTTCTGAAAACCTCAGAAGCCATATCCTGCACCACAGCCATGCAACGCTTCCCTTTTCCTTGAGTATTCCACCTCAGACTCATGCTTGTTCAAAAAGGGTCTAAAAGGATAAACCTGTTATTGTTGGAAAGAGAGTGTGCAGCACCAAGTCTCGCTTATCTGTTAAAAACAGGACAAAATGGGCTTTGCTTCTACAGTCTGGACAGATAGCTGGAAGATCAGGAAGTGGTTCATTGTTTCCCAGGTCCACTAGAGCTGAGGCTAAAGACAAACTTTCCACATTAGTCTTTTTTAATGAACAAGCATGGCAAAAAGATGGGAAATTGCTAAAAACAAATCACTTACTTGCAACTGAGACAGGTCCAGAAAGTCATCATCACAGTGGCTGCAGCCGTGTTCATAGTTCCAGGTGTTGGGCACGTAGTTAGCCAAGTAGTTCAAGTACATCTGTGAAGGAAAGGAGTGAAAAAAAACATATGATTCAATACAGGTGGCGCCACTGATGTATGAAAATAAAACTGAGAAGGAATCAATTTGTGACATGAGAAACAGTTCTATGAAGAACCACTATGAGAGAACATGTTTGCACGAGGAAACTGAGAACCCTGTAATTGTTTCAAGACATGTTGGACGCCTACTAGTGAACGCCAATTATAATTTGCTGCCAACCTTCGCAGCCCAGTGAGAAACTGGCTTTAGGTTTTCTTTAATAGGAGATTTGAAGGAATCAATTTATATTACTGGATTAATGCAAAAGTGTTCCTAGACGACAACAATATATTTGTTGGAGATCAAACTCACATACTGTTGGTACTGCTACTGGTTTATCTGAATGTTGATTTTTACTGGATAAAAAATGAAATAATGATCTTTTTCAGTGGTTTTTCCTCATAATTTTAGATTAAACAAAGCTTGTCAAGGAGCATTAGGAACAAAAACATCTCCTTCAGAGGCTGCTAAGTGCGCAATGAAATCATGTCTTTTGTACAGTTCTGGAAAACACAGTCAAAACAATAGATTATCGGATTGTGTCATGAAAGAAAGAAGCAAATCCTTACGTAGAGACAGCTATAATTTCAGAGGTTGGAAGTGTACTTCATCCCATAAGGTTTGCTGCAATTTGAACTAAGTTGAGCTAAATGGGAAAAAACCATAAGCTAAACATTCTTGACAGCTGAGGCAGCACTAACATTAGCTAAATCTTTCTCAGATGAGGTTCTACAGACAATGAAATCAAAGTCAACCTTTCTTTCAGTTCCATCCATTCATTTTCCCTGCTTATCTGAGGTTGGGTCACGGGGGCAGCAGCCTAAGCAGAGAAACCCAGACTTCCCTCTCTCCAGCCACCTCAGCCAGCTCCTCTGGCGGATCCTAAGGCGTTCCCAGGCCAGCCGAGTAACATAGTCCCTCCAGTGTGTCCTGGGTCTTACTGGGACTTAATGCTGGCAATGCAAGCTCAGACACCAATCGAACAGGGATCTAACAGCCCATTCAAGGGGCCTGGTATCCCATATTCCCAGAGCACCCCCCACAGGACTCCCAGAGGGACACAGTCGCACCCCTTCTCCAAGTTTCCCATGCACCCTCTAGGACCCTGCTAAGAGTACAGGCCTGGTCCAGTGTTCCACGGTCAGGACAAAAACCACATTGTTCCTCCTGAAACCGACTATCTGATGGGCCCTCCTCTCCTGAGCCCCTGCATAGACCTTACCAGGGAGGCTCAGGAGTGTGATCCCCTGTATTTGGAACACACCCTGCGGTCCCCCTTCTTAAATAGGGAGACCACCACACCGGTTTGCCAATCCAGTGGAACTGCCCCCGATTTCCACGCAATACTGCAGAGCTGTATCAACCAACACAGCCTTGGGTGAATCTCATCCACCCCGAGGCCCTGCCACTGAGGAGCTCAGCCTAAGTATCTGATTTAAATCTTTGGAAAAGGAGCCCAAAAGGAAAAGAAGACCCAATCAGCAGAGAAACATAGATGATTACAGACGCTTTGTTCTCTCTGGCAATGGAGGCATTAAATACATAATAATGTGTATTTCTAAAGATATTTTCTGTAATCATTTGAAATCCCAACACAATTCTGACCAAAGTTAAAAAACCAATTTATTGTGTCCTATTCTTCCCCTGAGAGCGATGAGCCAGCGTTTTGTGTTGATTGGACAGAAATACTTGAATTCCAGACATCAGACATTGTGCAGTATTTACACTTAAATGTAGCAGTAGTATATCATCTCTTTTTATCACTTTTTAGCTTTGCACAATGTGAGGGAACATATTTCCTGCTGTGTTCTCATCTGTTATTGCAGACATTAACACCATGATGGCATCACCAGACTGAACTTTAAATGATAGGACGGAAAATCCCAAACGACTTGGTGCCAGACTATCCAGCTGGGTCACTCAAACGGCAGAAATGACTGTTAAGACCTGGATCCTACTATTTTAGCGACTCCCATCCAGCTGTTTAAGCCTCTGGGAAGAATGACTCAGCAGTTTGGTGCTTTTGGTTCATCACGTGGCTCATAATGGAACAAACCTTGTGGTGAGTTAAAGGAACAAAACGTCCAGCACTCTAAAAAAGTGACATCATTGTGAATCTCTTGCACACCATTACATCCTTGACTTAAAAGTATAATGAGAAGGTTTTTATGGTCAACCCAGTGTTTTCCTGAGTCCGAATTTATAAAGTGAAAGTCATGACAGAAGAAAATCTAAAATCTGAAAAACTCAACATATTGAAGAGGGGTTTAAAAATAGCCAAACCGTGCCGTGTTCAGCCCACATTCATTTCCTACTCACTTTGGTGTTTCCGTTGCCATGGACAACGACAGGCAAGGAGTCATACACTGTGTTTCGAACTCTCACTCGGTCTGTTCCAAACTTGAGCAGCACCTCATCTGCCAAAAAAAAAAAAAACAGGGAACACATAGCATTCAAGGCCAGGTTAGAAAACATGTTCAATAATGTTAGTTTAAATGTCAGTCTAATACTCTATAAAGTACCTTTTTTCACTCACATAATTAGATTCAAAAGTGAAGATTAGCTGGAAATTAAATTAAAGGATTGTGTGTCTTTGATTTCTCACCAACAGCCCCGTTCAGGTTCTGGAAAATCTGGCACGTGTGGTCCAACGTCATATTAAGAGTTTCCTGTAAGGAGTGAGCACATTTTTATTGCTTGCTCAAAGGGATTTTTCTATCAATTTCCAAGTTTCTGTGTAAAAGCTGTAAATAACTACTATCTTTATCCCCAAAAAATAGTGTTTAGATCCAACAGGATTGATGAGCCAACGGCAAGTCTGAATGCAGCAGACCCAAGTAGATTTGTGCCATTTTCAAATCACTCCGAAATTTCACAGTGGTTCATGTGCATATTTTATAAACCTTCACAAAATGAAAGTGATGATGGTGTTTTGGTTCATTTATAATGTTTGCATGAACCACATTTAAGTTTTAGATAATTGGGGTTGTTTTAAAATGGCAGCAATCTGCTTTGACATTGGGTCCATTGAAACTATATTGATGGGCTAAAAAACAGTTTGAACCCAATTCCAGAGAGGATTCATCTTAAAACAACTCCAACTAACTTACTAAACCAGTGGTCAGTACTGCTAAGTACCTGTCGTCTGAACAAGGACTAGGGGTGGGAATTGATATGTTTTTATTCATTTTAATGCCATTGTTGACTCTGCCTATCAATCCAATTCCTTAACAATTCCCTTGTCAATTCCTGAGTGTTAAGTGGCAAAAGAAAGTTTTAAGCAGTCTTCTTGTGTGCGTATGTGTGCTTTTTATGGGGGAGGGTTGGGAATGTGGTTTATGTGGGGTCATTTTAACTTGTTAAGCACCTTGAGTTACAGTTTTTTCTGTATGAAAGGCGCTTTATAAATAAAGATTATTATTATTCTGCACTATGAGCAACCAGGGTGCAATTTGTCCAGGGGGGCATTTATCCCCCCTCTGACGTATTTGTACCACAACTCAAAATTTTGGTTAAACCAGAAACGAGAGAATTGTTAAGAAGAATCTATAAAGTTGGAAGTGTACAATTCCAAAGAAATTGTTCTGTTGGAACTAGTTTTAAGTCGGAACCGGTTTTCAGTTCCCACCCCTAACAAGGACCATCCAGGAGGTTTTCTACACTTACTCGTTGTAACGGATCCAGGTATATCTTGGTGTAGAAGAGCTGGTCATCATCGTTGTCATGGAGGGTCCACTGTGAAACTATTCTGTTTAGGTATGGGGCGTAGCCAATTATACCTGCAAACAATGAACAACGTGAGTCACATACCACGAGAGAAGGGTCCTACCTACACAGGTTGCTAACTACTACTACTACTACTAGTACTACTAATTATGCCACATCTATTGGTGTTCTAGCCTCTGATTTCACACTAAAACGAATTAACACTCACTAAAAACACACAGTATATACATTTTTACAGTGTTCAAATTAAAAGCAGTGAAATAACATGTAGCAAAAAGCTACAACCTGTTTTTTATGACCATCTTACTTCAAGTTGAGCTTCTGGAAGTGTGTGCACAAACTATTTCTCATACTCCAAATATACATTCTCATGGCAAGCTTCCATCCAGTTTCCCTTGAGCTCCTTCTTTTTCCTGTGCCTCTGCTGCTCACAGACACTGACCACAGTAACAGATTGCAGGGTTTAGCTGTGTTGCTTCATTTTACATCCCATCATTTAACAAAAGCCTCAGACACTGTAAACAAGTCGATGGATAGACATGACATAATCTAAATGGCAGAAATGAGAAAGAGTTCAAAGGGAATCGGGAGTTTTATGCAGATTATATTGTTGGTTGATGGTCCATCTTAGGAGATCCTGGGAAATTTCTGCAAACTGTTGGCCTTATTCTCGTGTTCTTTAGGGAAAGCACACATTTTCCCTTCTCTGGGTGAAATTCTGAAAAATCTCCAACCCCATCCCCCCAAAAATCCCACCACATAATAAGAAAGAGAACTTGCTGGCAAGGTATGCATCCTTAGGCAGGCTGTATAGAAATTCTTAGTGATGAACCCTAAATGGTTTTAATTAGCTTCTATCTGTTAGTTTTGTAACTGAGTGACCTTTTTGTTGCTCTTTTCTGCACACAAAAGCCTCTGTATCTCAGTTCCATCCCCAGGACACTGTGCTCTCTGTGACACGGTGGTGTGTGTGTCCAAACGCAATAAAACTTTCCTCACTGGTCACTTGGGCGGTAGCTGTAGGAACACAAACAAAACCTGCAATTTCATGCAAACTGTGGCACATTCGGGGGCCCAAGACAAATCCACATGTCAAGTCAATGACAATGAATGCTAAAAACGGTCTCTGATCAGCCTGAGACAGTCCGGCTCCACTATGGGAGGTCAGACCAGGCTGATGACCGCAAGGAAAAGCAGCAATTCAGCCTCCTGGAGAGCGAGCAAGGATCAGCTAACTTTTGGATTAGGCATGAACACTTGATTACTACTTGTTGAAAATACCCGCATACGATCGTTCTTTTTCTGTAGGAATATGTACGTGATGTAACATTCAGCGAAGTCCTGGAAACATTTCTGTGTGTAATGTAAATATCTGTCAGAGCGACCGCAGGGAGGGTGATTTCTAAAAAAAACCCAGCTAAGTATGCAGTTAATATCCACATGAATGGTCTTCTCCCACATCCTGCTCGCTGTGGAGAGGAAATTCCTCACCGAGCAGGTTTACAGGGAAAATACACTTCCATTTTTTACACCTTGAGATAGTAATAAAAGTCCTGGGGTTTTAAATGTTGAAACCAATACAAGCCCGCTGCTGTTCATTGTATCTGCTCTGACACGCTTTGCACTAATAACACCGAGGGGCCACTGCTGCTTCGCTCACTGAATTCCAACAACGCCTGCAAGTCTTCAGACAGCAGCTGATAATGGAATGTGTAAACCCCGTGCACCCAGATGGACTGGGTTAGTTATTTGGGTTTAACACCAGTTTAACCAAACACTACACTACCATAGGCACAGTGCATTTACTGTGGAAGGAGCATAATGTAAATCAGGCATGAAACGTTCGCCCACAAACTCAGTCAACCCCAAAACAGCCACGTTTTTACCAAAAAAGTGCATGAACAGATTCATATTCCATCTATATTTACAAGCATGCTATTATTTAGCACATCCGCACATTTAATTATAACATGAGCAGTAATTGTAGCGTTTCACTCAGACATTTAGGAACAGAGTTCAGTTTTACTATAAATAATGCGACTCATTTTAATGTTTTATTGGTTTCAGTTCAAGAAAATATATTTTTGCAGTCAAAGTGTAAATTTATTTGTGTTTTGTAACCAGTCATCTTTATCAAAACACAATTTCAGTTTATAGTGTTTTATAGTTACTTATATAGGCATTTTGAATTTACTTTAAATAATCTGAGTTAAAGGAGCAGGAGGCAGGATTTGTAAAAAAAAATAATCATACATGTTCAGTTTATTGAAGTTAATGGGTGATGAAGCGTTTTAAACTAAAAAGAATGAGGCCACTCGTATCGTTTCAATGTCTTGAGCAGGCTGTGTTCTGCTAAATGCGCTGCAGTGTATTACAGTGTGTACAGTGTATTACAGTGTGTACAGTCTGAATTTCCCGCGCTGTCCTACAAATATGACGTGAACTGACACTGCTACACTGCACGTTTCTTGACAGCTTCGAAACCATCAGAAAATGTATGCGGTATGTGGCAGTAATGCACCATAAAGCAGCTAGGTGGATTATTTTTCTCTGTATCAAAGTTTTCTAAATGTTTTAAATTATATTTCAGGTCTAAACTATGATCTATGGGTTGAGTTCCATAACATCTGTCATTCTGATGAAGACCCTCCTTCCTCCTATAGACTCCTTTGCATTCTTTCTGGCCGGCAAACTTTTTCAGCCAATAAAATTCAAATTTCTGCATTGTCGGCTTTCTGACAATGTGCATGCTCTTCGAGCAAACCTGTAGCAGTAGGGGGCGCTCTCGTACAGGACGCTCCGTATCTTTCTCTGTACAGTCTCAGCCGTAATGGAGGAGTCAATCAGAGATCATTTCTACTAAAAAGTTATCTATTCCCCAGCTGCTGAGGAATTTATTTTTATTTTTAAACATTTCTCTTCACAAGGCTTGCCAAGGATACACGTTTATACACGCGCGTTGAAGTGTTTTGGGAGGAGCCGTTGGACGTTGGATTCAAAAACTGCTCTCTTGCTGAAATAATCCACCTAGCTGCTTTAACGTTGCATGCCAACCACCATAAAAATCGAAGAAGACAAAGAAAAAGAAGAATTGTTTCTTACTTCGTAGCTCGACATGTTGCTTTTATTTCACAGTACCGGTACTTTGACTTTATTACAGTCAGCTTCTTAACATTTTTACTTTTTTCAACATTTTAACATTAGTCTTATTATTTTGACTTTATCAATAAGCTGGAGAACAAACACATTTTTCACCCCAGTTTTTTTTTCTGAGCAGCTCTAATAAGGGGTCATTTTCATGTTTCTTTTCAATATTTTGACCTCAATCTGGAAATACTGTTTTCTTTAACTATTTGCTTTATTAATGTAAACTTTTTCTTAATATTGTGACTTTTTTCCAGAAATACAATACAAAAAACATAAAATAAAATAAATAATTATTCTACAATTGTATTTATTTTATTTTATTTATTCAATTTTATTATTTTATTTTAATAATAAAATTAAAATTAAAGTTTTTTGTTTTGGGGGGATTTTAATCTTGACATTTCCAATGTATTCACTTAACATCTCAACATTTGGAACCAAAAACTCAAATCTTCCACCTCAGTCATTCTATTTTTTTTTAAAATCTGAGTGGCCCTATTATACCATCATACAGTCAGTTATGGGTTAAGATCACACAAACCCCAGAGTAAAACAAAGACTTCTTATCTTTAATCCACGTGTTTGACTTTAATACTTAATTTGAAACTCTCTGTAGGCGTTTGTGTCAATGTGTGCTTTATGATGAAAATACCTACAGCTCAGTCTCCATATAGCCTGCCTGAATCCAGCCATACTGACTGAAATGTTTGCTCTCTCTCATGAAACCTCCAGTACTCGTGTGATCGTTTTGATTAATGTAGGAAAATGTGGGTTTGACTCCTGCCAGACTTTAAGGACAATTTTAAACTTCCAGATCTAAAAACGCAGCAAAAAGCGAGCTGTGAAGTTTAAACATCTACTCTCTGTTTACAGAGGTTTACTTTAACACAGTGGTAACAGCATGAAGTCACAGACCGGACTTTCAGCAAGTTGTCAAAACAGTTCAGAAGTTGAAGATATTCCCAACATTTTGGAACCCACCTCCAGAGTTGAGGTAGCGTTTGCCGCTGCGGACTGAGGGATACTTGTCGGCTAGTTGTTTATCTGGCCATATCAGCCCCTCGGCAGCAAACAGCACCTTGTGATTGGCCTGCTGGAATTTCCTGAGGATCTCTTCTGGTCCCCCGGCGAAGATAAGATCGTAGCTAAAAGGGAGGAGTGAAGATGAAATATAAACAGATTGTTATCATTTATTTATTCTTTTCTCTTCAACGTGTCTCATTGTGACGCGCAACTTCGTCTGATACCGATAAGAATCTAAACAGAGGACATTCCTCATGATTTGTAAAGGCAAGCCCTCTGCAAAGCCTGTCCAGGAAAAGTTGCTGAAACAGATTTGAAAACGCAAAAATACAGCTCACACACTGTAATGATGGACGATAAAGGAAAAAGTGACCTAAACACACTTCCAAGCAGGTATTTTAGTATATAGAATCTTTCTTGTTTTTACTGCTTTGCATTAAAAATGTATTCCGCTCTAAAGGCTGAATTATTACAGTAACACCAGTTTTGTGTTTGTGTGTCTGTGCACGAGCTTTGGTTTAAGTTCAAAAGAAATGCTTGCAAGACGAAAAATAATAAAACATAAAAAAGAAACAGTAAAAGTAGTTTATGCAACATGGCAGCAAAAGTAGAAGCGCAGCCTGGAGAGGAGAGGAAACCTAATGTAGGTGAGGACGTCTGTACGCTCTGTTCACATCTGGCAGACACATGTTCATACACAAATCCCCTGTGACTTGTTTTCTCATAAATCAGAATTATTTCTCCATTAAAAACTGATCTGCAGTCATAGAAAGCCTTTCAATGTCTGAAGTACATGGACATAAATCCAACTCACATCCAGTCAGGAAACAGACCAGCTTTAACTTTTTGGTTTTTTGCTCATGCTGTCTGTGCTTCATCTCTTACTAGCTTTTTTTTTTTTTACTTTTAATCATTTGTTTATTTTTGCATCTGCTCAGAAACTCAACTTGCATAGTAAAAATATAATTATTTCCTGCACACGTTAGTGTTTAAATTTGAAATGAAAATGCAAGGCAGTGATTGTATCAAACCCTCCTGGTGGCCCTGCAGGATTACGGATATAAATTCTATCTGAATGGCTCTTTATCTTCTAAAACACCCGAGCAGTTTATTAGACTACAATCACTTCCTCTAAATAAGAGAAAATTACATTCCAGCTACCTGTTTGAAGGGTGTGACGGCTCTGAACAGCAGTCATGACTCACATTATCCACGACATGGTGCCGTAAAAATGATCATCTTTCACTCTATCTAAGGAGAAATGTCTCACAGAGCACTTATTATTCTAAACTACCGGTACTCACATTATCTCAGTGAAATTTCCCATTGCTTTTGAAAGCTTATAATTGAGCTACCTGCATGTGAGAATTACTCTCCTCACATATAATAACGCCTTTGCCAGAATGAGAACTGGTGTTTTTTGTCATCTAAAAACACCTCTCACTAGGGAGATACGGCTTTCCCTAAACTATTATTACAGACTCTGATTGTTAATGTGTGCACCATGCTGAAATTAAAAGTGCTTTGAATCCGTTTTCAGTTGGAATTTAAAGCTAAATCTTACCAGTGCCAGTTTAAATTGTGTTAAATGGAAATTAAGTAACTTAAATATATTTTTGGGTGATATTTTAAAGAGAACTCAAACAACATAAATGGCTGAATATGGTAGGAAACTGTTCTGGTTGATAGCGTACCTATCCACAAACAGGACAACTAGATCTTCTTGGTCTGCCAGAAGCTCCATGGTGTTCTTCAGTAGTCTGACTTTTTGCCCTCCGCCAATAGAACGACCAACGTCGCCGCCTTTCCATGCTTCTCCCATTCCCAACACCTAGGGAAATCAAATGAAAACAAATGATTACTTGGGACTGGGAATCTTTCCATTCTTATT
This sequence comes from Callopanchax toddi, assembly GCA_006937965.1. Lineage (NCBI taxonomy): Eukaryota > Metazoa > Chordata > Actinopteri > Cyprinodontiformes > Nothobranchiidae > Callopanchax > Callopanchax toddi. Next base: position 1,663,874 of record SSNR01000081.1, read on the forward strand.
TATTTCTAAGGCTATAAACTTAAGAATGTTGCCAGTGAATAAAAAAATATGTTAATTAATTTCAAGAAACACGTCATTTAGCCATCAGAAAATGAGTCCACTGTGGTCGTAAAGGGATGGACATGGTCAGCAACAATAAGGGACCCAAAGTGGACCAAGGATTTATCCCTCACACCTCCAGCATCCTGACCCGCTGAAACAAGGCAGGATGGATCCAGGCTTTGGTGTTTACACTGATTCTGACTAACTGGATGTTGCAGCTGAACTCGAGACTCATCAGACTTTTCTCACCTCTAACTGTCCAGTTCTGGTGATCCTGTGTGAACTGTAGCTTCAGTTTCCTGTTCTTACTGTAGCTGACAGGAGTGGAAGCATCACAGGTTCACAGGATATTTTATTTTTTGAACAACTCTCCGTAAACCTTAGGAATGGTTGTGAGTGAAAAATCCAACAGTTTCTGAAATGGCACCAAAACCCATCAAAGTTCCTTAAACGTCCTTTTTTCTTCCTCATTCTGATTCTCAGTTTGAACTTCAGCAGGTTGTCTTCATCACGTCTTAATGCTATTAACCTGCTGCCATGTGACTGACTGATTGCCTATTTGTGTTTTACAGCAATTGAACAGGTGTGCCTAATAAAGTGGCTGGTGAGTGTGGGTTCAAATCTTTTAAAGGCTGGAAGGCACATTTCACTGATTTTTTTAATGCACCTGAAGACTGTATTAAGTATTGTGATGATGACAGAAGAGAGAAATGACAATGCATGTTTAGCAACAGATACAGTATAATCACAATATTCAAAAGTATTGCAGTAGTTAGTACATCATTCTTATATCATCCCAGTGGCGTAGATTTGCTCTCGACATTGGAGGGGACCAGGACAGGATGGGGCGAAACGATGGATTTCTTGGTGCGGACTGGGCTGAAGTTAACATAGGCCCACCAGGAAAATGCCCGATAGACAGTCCAGCCCAGTCCACATCCAGACCCAGGGCAGGTCCCATCGGCGTGGGCAGCTCGACCGGTTGATCCAGACACACCCCCTTTCCCTGGACACAGGTCCGCCTGCATTACAGCACCTCGGTCCGCTGGGCTGCACGTACTATTAGTGAGGATGCAGCACTATTTCTGCATCCTTGGATCAAGTTAATGGTGAGAACAATTCAGTGATTTCTGGGTAATGGTGGGAACACGTCACCTCTGTCCATGCCAAATCTACGCTCATGTCTCATCTATGTCTCTATGTTTCTGTGAACTAGTAGTTTGTATGTCTGTTTCTGTTTGTGTGTCTAAAGCTTAAAGTTGACTCAAACTGATGAACCACAGGGGCCAAATGATCTCCTCCAGTAATCCTGATTGCTGGAAAATTCTGAATGGTTTTACATCCAACCAGTGCAAAACAATTACACACAGGATCAAGTGAGGTTACACATGCAGGCAGGGCACAACGAAGCTCTAGGCTAAAAAAGGTTTTTCCTACTTATTTCAACCACGGAGGGGAATTCTAAACCTACATCACAGAGTCTCTCTGGGATGGATGTTTTTGCAGCTTGCTGCACCTCATTGTTTTAACAGGCCCAGTAAATCCTAGTAAGTGTGTGTTGATAATATTTTGCTGCTGAGCATGTAAGAAAATTCACTCTTTTAGGGTAATAGAACAAACTTATAATTTTTAAGACATATTTTTAGATACATTACCTTTACAGTGTAGTTAAAATAGTTTGCTGCCTGCATGAAGCGATGGAATCCATCCGTTTCCTCTGTTGCTACAGTTATGACCAGCAGCTTGTCTGTAGGAGTAAAAAACATAAATCATCACATATTTGATGACAAAATCACAGGAAGAAACGAATATAGTCCTGCATAAGAAAACTACAACATTTGAAGTTGCAAAACAATGTGGCTTCTGTTGGAGCATATCCGCAAAAATGTGTGTATTTTTCTAAGCTTAAATATAAGTATCGAGATTCCCACAGCTGTGAACTCTGTCCCTTGTAAACCTCAAACCTATGTCAACATACTGGTGACCGTTTGGTTTAACAGTCCAAAACGACGTCTCAATTTAGGAATGGCTGCTGTAATTTCAATTTCATTTGAAAACAGTGGCATATTCTCAAACATGGTATCTATAAAATATTTCCTCCCACAAACCTAGAGGACATTTCCAGTTGCCGTAAGTGTTGAAGTCTGAGGTTTTGAAAAAGGGTTAACCAAATACAAATTTTCTCCACAGTTTAATGTAAAGCTAGAATGAGGAAGAATCTACTCACGAAGCTAGATTTCACTAGATTTGTAAAACATGCTGGAAAGCTTTAATCAGAAGGTTTGTTGGTTTGAGCCAAGGAGGGAAGCACCTCCACTAGATCTCTGTCTCGTATTGTTAAGTCAAGGGGAAACACTAATTCACCACTAGCTGAGATCTAAAACCTGCTAAATCTGTGTCAGACTTCAGACGGGGCAACAAAAACAGTTAATGAGACCTTAAAACTGTTTTATGACGCTACTTGAAAAGAGATTTAGCTTTTCATGTCATGTTTCAACATAAAATCTGCCCTCTATTTAATTCACAGCATGGAGTTCCACCATATACTTGTAAATTATTTATTGGTCATTGACATTTAAAACTGAGTAAAGTCTGAAAGGGAAATTCTCAGGGTCTTATAACGACACCGAGTAGTACTAAATCAGAAGATGGATCTTATTGTAGTTGAAACGTTGGAGTTACACCTTCAGAATATAAAGGGAAAAACTTCTTTTTGTTTTGTTGCCTGTGTGGCAACTTTTACCAACCCTAGTTCTATGAAAGGTGGGAAAAAGTATAGAAACTCTCATAAACTAATCATAGGACCTACAACTGACTAACATTTGTAATCAATTCAATTCAAGGTGGCCGCCACTGCTAATCAACCTTAGCAAACACAAAAATGATTGAGCTCATACTTGATGCGGTAGTAGATGAAAGTCATAAACAATACATGCTCCAAATGCCAACTGACTGCATGAGATCTTGTGATATTGTATGAGATCACATGTGTTATTTTAAAGATGTAACCAGAGTGGGTATACCACCATTATTTCTCAACATGAGATGATCTTAGGTTAAAACTCTGGCATGAAGTAGTTAACATGTTTAGAAAATTGTTGCTCGTATTTTGATTAAATTCCTTAATTTCCAACCCATTCCCTCCACCCTGCTGATCAGTTTGTATCTGAGCCTTGTTCCTTCTTCCTCTGACAATATTTTTAAAACACCTGACATTACACATGGTGAAGTTGAAAAAATGCCTATTCTAATCACTTGCCTATCATTGGCACGTCTTTAATCATACTAGACCAGTATTTTTAACTTTTGTGACAGTTGGCTTGCCAACTCCAGATCAGGGGAGAGGTCCTGCCTCAAGTGGAGGAGTTGAAGTGTCTTAAGTTCTTGTTCAAGAGTGAAGGAAGGAGGAAGTGGGAGATCGACAGGCGGATTGGGGCAGCATCTGCAGTGATGTAGACGCTGAACCGGTCTTTTGTAGTGAAGAAGGAACTGAGCCAGAAAACAAGGCTCTTGATTTACTGGTCGGTCTATGTTCCAATCCTCACCTATGATCATGAGCTTTGGGTAATGACCAAAAGAACAAGATTGCAGATACAAATGGTCGAAATGAGTTTCCTCTGCAGGGTGGCCGGGCTTAGCCTTAGAGATAGGGTGAGGGACTCTGAGTAGTACTGCTGCTCCTCCACATCAAGAAAAGCCCGTTGAGGTGGTTCGAGCATCTGGTCAGGATGCCTCCTGGACACCTCCCTCTGGAGTCAAGGAAAAGCTGGAAGAAGCACATCTCAAGGTAGGCCAGGGAATGCCTGGGTGTCCCAGTGGAGGAGTTGGCAGAATTGGTCGGATAGAGGACGGTCTTTGATGCACTACTTGGGATACTGCCCCTGGACCCAGACCTGGATAAATGGAGGAAGGTGAGGTGAGGTAAGACATATGGTGTTGACATATGCTGGGGAGAAGAACTATGAACATATGTATGATAAATACCATTATCATCACTCAAATAACCATCCCAGCAATCATCTGACATATGCAGTCTGTCAAAAACTGAAGAGCAGCAACCATAACATGTAGAACAAGGCCAAATCAGAACGTGAATTTTACATTGCTGCACAGGGAAGAGAGGCACTTCTCCAGAGCAACAGGTGTTCTCTGTTCTTGTTTTTGGCTTGAAGGAAGAATTTTGAGCAAATGGCAGTCAGGGGATGATGTTTCTCATCTGGAAAGCACATTTATCCTATGACTTTGCAAAAGAGGTCAGTTTTATGTTTACATGGGAAGTTTTCGAGCTTCCCCTTTTCCGAGCACCAGGCAGTGAAAGTGACCAGAGGTAAACCTGATTTAGAATCTCAGAAAAACTAAAAAATCTGAAGGTTTATGTCCCGCAAAAGATATTAAATACATTAAACTGAAATCCTATTTTGACAGGAAAGCGTTAAAACAAATTTGAATGCCAAGTAATGTGGAAACGATTTTTTAAAACATTTCTAAAACTGTTTAAAATTAGATCCTTGAATAAACCACAAACAGTTGTATGACAAATTAAAAGACCAAAGGCCCAACGAAAACTTTTCAACACGGCTCCCTGGTTACTGGAAAGTTGTGGCTGAAGAGTTTCTGAAGAGTTTGATATTCCAGCACTCTGGCATCTTCAACTGGCCGAAATTTCTTTTTGCAATCAGCTCTGTTTATGTGTCTTTTTTGTCATACATTGTCAATCCATCCATCACCAGTAGCTTGATTTTTACCAGCACAGCAAAAGATCTGAGTGTTCTGCTTTTTAAGAGAATTGTGCCCTACTTTGTGGGAAGCTGTGCTTTAACAGGCGGAATACAAAAACAACACTGCGTTCTCGTTATCTCATGCAGACATTTCCCCTCAGGAAAAAACCGAACTGGCAGCTGACCCCAATTACTCCTCTGACTTTACCCCGGCCTCGTGGAATCACACACTTTACCCCTGTCATAAACATACAGGCCACCTGAGTGCTTCTCAGCAAGTGAACTTCCACTGCAGTACACCCTGGAGATGAAAAGCATCTTAGATGTAAAACAGCTGAGACATAAACCTTTAGATCTGACTTTACAGGCACTACTCAGACACACTGGTAAGTCTCTTTTATAGCTTTTTCATACATACACAGCCCCTTGTTCAAAAGAAATCGCTTCCCATTTATTGTAGTTTCTTGCAAAGTTAGTCTGGAAACATTAGTTGGGTTTTTATACCATTGTTTCCAAAGACAATAGAACTTGGGATCATGTAACACAGGATACTTTTAACTAAATGCCAACCAGAATAAATGATCCATTTTTCTTATATATGGCTGCAAAAACCCTTACATCTACAAAACAAGATAAACAGATGTAAATTTGAATAAGGTGGATAAAAAAATATCTGCTGCAATAAAATATTTCAATCTACTCACCAAAAGCTCCAGCTACAAGCCAACTGCAATCCAGTATAAACAGAAAATAAGCCCACAGTAGGATGTTGAAGAAATGTTTATTGGATACTTAGAAGAATGTTGTTTTAGAGACTTGGATAAAAATCAATTCAAATGCTACTTTTTTCCCCTCATCTCCATGAAGATCTAATGTTAGGTTACTAAACTGGCCAGGAAGAATATAACTTCTACTTTATGTACCAAAACGACCTGCTTTGGCCCCCTTCATACCAGATGATGACCCTCCTATCCCCTCCGGGACCTACATGACCTATTAGAAAGCTACGGAAGCCCTGAACGGCAAGCGAGGAAAAAATTTTTTTAAGGGTGGCCAATTTTCTAAGTTTGGTCAAAAATATTTTTCCGCTTGACTTTCTGACCAGTACAAACGGAAAAAAAACTTTTTTTTGAAACATTGTCACAACTGGTCTAATATACTTAAACTGTTGTAAAAATGAGAAT
>SSNR01000081.1:1674911-1765334 GCA_006937965.1 Callopanchax toddi
AAAAAAAAAAAGAATCTCGCCCTCTGGTGGCGTTATAAAAGCATTACAAGAAAAATAGAAAATGAGCCTAAGTAAAATATTTTTTTTTCCAGTTGCCACTCAGGGCTGCTTAAGTGGAAAGAAAAAAAAAAGTTTTTTTTTTTAAATTCTCATTTTTACAACAGTTTAAGTATATTAGACCAGTTGTGACAATGTTTCAAAAAAAAGTTTTTTTTCCGTTTGTACTGGTCAGAAAGTCAAGCGGAAAAATATTTTTGACCAAACTTAGAAAATTGGCCACCCTTAAAAAAAATTTTTCCTCGCTTGCCGTTCAGGGCTTCCGTAGAAAGCAGCTGGATCACAGTAAAATTCTTTCAATGTGCAGGCAAACAAGATGCTGTTACTTCTTACTACTCATCAAATAGGTTTTTCTCACTTCTAACAATCACATATACCCATTATCACACCATGGCCTGGGTCTCAATCACACCCTGCCCTGGGTCTCAATCACACCCTGCCCTGGGTCTCAATCACACCATGCCCTGGGTCTCAATCACACCCTGCCCTGGGTCTCAATCACACCCTGCCCTGGGTCTCAATCACACCCTGTCTTGGGTCTCAATCACACCATGCCCTGGGTCTCAATCACACCCTGCCCTGGGTCTCAATCACACCATGCCCTGGGTCTCAATCACACCCATCCCTGGGTCTCAATCACACCCTGCCCTGGGTCTCAATCACACCCTGTCTTGGGTCTCAATCACACCATGCCCTGGGTCTCAATCACACCATGCCCTGGGTGTCAGTCTGACACAATTCTCTCCAACTATGTCAGGATTCAGGTACAGTATGTCTTTTAAAAAATCACACCATGCTAGCATGAGGCTATTGCATGATGAGGTCATAGCCATGGCATGAGGTCAGTGTGGTCAGTCTTGCTTCAAACTGTTGATGGCCAAGCTACACCAATGCGCACAAGCCCCATGTTATGAATATGCTCCCCCACACTCCCCATGAGACCTAATATGCTGCTACCATGATGACTAATCCTCACAACCTTACTACAGAGGTCTTCTGCATGCTCAGACCCATTGTTGACCTGTCATACTCAATCATGTCTAATGAAGAGCCCGCCCTCACCAAAGTCTTTGAAAAGATCATCAACATCCTGATGTGATTTTGGCATCATAGCGAGGGTGTCTTTCAGTGTGAAGAAGGCCTTCGCAAATGAGAGAAGACTGAGACACGACCCTTATAGTCCAAAATCAGATCTTAAAATACCAACATTTTATTCTTGAGACTTTGTTGCATCATTCAGACCTCTATCATTTTAGGTTAAATTTGATGGCTTGATTGCTTTTCACATAAGTTATTGAACAAACATGTATGATGGAAGAAACCTGCTGTGTTGCTTCATTGTTTCACAGGGTTGGGGAGGGGAGGGGAGGGGGGTGTTCTTAGTATAACACAATATAACATCTGCTTATCTCTTCTACTTTATAAGTCAACATTTTTCCTTTGACAGCTGTTCAATCCCTTGTGGTGATAAAAAAAGAGTCACCAATGTTGATTTTATAACTGAGAAACAGATGTCAACAGTAAACAAAGAAGGGCTTTCTGCAGCTGTGACTTTAGAGGATAAGTGTCCAGTCAGAGTAAACACAGCATGTTCTCTTGACAGTTTGGTATGAATAGTCAGGGAGGAGAGGAATTCAGCTCAAGTGCTGCTGCTGAAACTCTTCACCAAGAAAGGCGATGACGCCAAATGTTCTTTCCTTTGCAGCCTTTCTCTGCTCCACATTTGGTTTTGAAGTCTTGGTAAACTTTCGCACTTCAGTGAGCAAAAGTTGTGACTCACCGGCTGCAGCTTAGCTTAAGTAAGCATTTTCCTTGTAGAAGGGAAAGGGGGTACTGAGGGAATGTGGCCTGGTCTTGAACAAATGAACAACAGGATTATCTTTGTCCTGGATAATGAACACTAAACTCTGTTCTATTTTGACCAGTAAATAAACCCTCAGTGCTCACAAGAAATGTCCAGTTAAGAAAAACTCAAGTTGTTGTTCTAGTTTAATGAAAACTTTGAGGGGAGTGCAATAAAATTTACAAAAGCACTTTTTGTGTTTTCTTTAAATCATTTAATCACATATTGTCTGAAATTAAGCAATAGGTGTTGCAATTAGTTAAAACATGACTCTGTTCTGGTTCATCCCTTAAAGGGACATGAGGGAGCTTTTGAAGAAAAGTAATAATTGCATGTTCAGTTTATTTAGGTTAATAAGTGATGAAGCATTTTAAATCAAAAAGAATGAGGCCACCCATGTATCATTCCATTATCTTGAACAGGCTGTGAGCTGTAAAATGTTCTGCAATTCGGGGTCCGAATTTCCCGCGCTGTCCTACGGATGTGACGTCAACTGACGCTTCTGCGCGTTCTCGGGCTAAAAAAGTAATAATAAATGTATATCCAGTAGGTGGCAGTATTGCACCTTTGTGTAGTGTTGCTAGTCAATGGCGGACTTCCTTATCTAAACCAGTGGTTTTTCTCATAAAACTGGTGTTATTTGGCAGCGTTTATGGAGCTGAAAACCTCTCTGATGGATTATAAGGGTTTCACAGAGCTAAAGGTGCTGTTATAGGCGACCGCACAGCAATCTGTCCATGTTTATGATCTCGGCACTGTAGACCGCAAATCCCGGACTGTTTCCTAGACCTCAGTCCGCTTACAGTGCATCTAACGTGGCTCTGCTGCGCACGGACCTCCGGGTGCTACGGAGCTCCACTCCGTGATGTGAATTTGAGAAATCTAGGGTAATATATGCGGCGGGACATGATTCTATCACGCTAGATTTCTCAAATTCTCCTCCTGGTGTCCGAGAACACCGGCTGATTAAAGCTTTTAGCAATACAGGCAGCAGTGGAAGCTGGAACATAGCGGCTAGCGAGATTAGCTCTGTTAGATCGGCTCCCTCAGTCTGATCGTGTGTGTGTGCGTTGCGGGGCATTGTTTTACTATATTTCCTTTTGTATTAAAGCGGCACTCCGGAGGATTTCATCAGGAGAGCAGTTTTTGAATCTAGCGTCCAAAGGCTCCTCCTCAAAACATCTCGACACGCGCGTCCGGTCGCGTGTGCGCGCGTGCACGCGGCGCATATACTTTGGACATGAACTGTACAGCTCAATGTGTAGGGTTTAATCACTCACAGTTCACAATCTTATTCCAGCAATACTACGAGGGTCTGATGAGCCCTCTCTGTCCCTGCTGCTTCTGATATTAGCTCTGTTAGCAGAGAGCTGCTGCTGGACTCTGAAGCTGAACTTGACTCGGCCCTGGATGAACTTTCTGACCAAAATAAATCCATAATCCTGTCAAGCCTTGCCATTCTGTGAGGTGAAAGGTTTAAAAATAAAAATAAATCCATCTTTATCTGGGGAATGGGTAGGTTTTTAGTAGAAATGAGCCGTGAGTCCTCAGTGAACGGCTGAGACGGCAGAGAAACACATGGAGCGTCCTGTACGACAGCGCCCCCTACTGGTACAGGTTTGGTCGATGCGCGTGCATGTTGAGAGAATGCAGAAATTTGAATTTCATTGGCTGAAAAATGTCGGTGGCAAGAAATAATGGAAAGGGGTCTCTAGGAGGAAGGAGGGTCTTCATCAGAATGACAGATGTTGTGGAACTCAACCCATAGATCATAGTTTAGACCTGAAATATCATTTAAAACATTTAGAAAACTTTGATACAGAGAAAAATGCTCCAGAGAGCCGCTTTAATAAAATGTATTTTTATTTATGGAATCATTCCTCCGGCTGCCTTTGGTTGAACCCTTCTGAACTAGTGAGAAATTTGTGCTCGCTCCCGCTAAAAGCTGCAGTTATTCGCAGCGCCAGGCGCGGCGCTCATGAGGTTTGTTTTTCAAAGCTCCCTCATGTCCCTTTAAGGTTTATCTCTCTTTACTCTTGAAATATCCATAATTGGTATCATGGGGCTTAACAGACCACATTCTGGTTTTAGTTTCTTAGAATCAATTAAATGAACTAGCTACTGTGTGGCTCAAGAGTTTTATAGGATGCATGTTTTCTGCCAGCGTGGCTTCAGTATCTGTTCACATGTCTGTTATATGTTCACTTTCTAGGTAATGAGGTTGCATTGGTGGGGTTATGAATGACTTATCTTCTGTTTCAAGTGGGGCACCACGTCATCCTGCCTGTAGAGAAAGACTGGACTAAGATCATGTGGGACTTCCAGACCCAGAATGACAAACTGGAGATGACTAGCGATCCCAAACAGTAACATAAAAAAAGAGGAACATGAGAAGCTTGAGAAATGCCAAAATGCTGAAAGTTGTGGAAAGTCAAGGACTCAGTGGTGCCAGTAGTCTTCAAAGAATTCAAGACTGTGACCTCCAAACTGGGATAATAGCTCAACAGATCCCAGGAACAGCATCAACATCACAGTTGAGTGTTGTCAACCATTGGTTTTGATCCTGTTCAGGGCTGCAGGGAGCTGGGGCCCTCTCCAGTGGTTATTGGACAAAAGTCAGGGTACACAGTGGACAGGACACCAAGCGTAGCAACAGGAGGGACAGCGACTAAAGGAACCCAAGGAACATATTTAATTCAATATGACAGACAGTTGGGATAAATGTGACCAGGTGGGGGCAGAATGCAAGAAACAAGGAAACAAGACATGGATGAAATGGAAAGTAAAGATGAAAATACAGAACTGGAACAACAAGAAACCAAACCTGGAATACCAACATGACAATCAGGGATCTGTGTCCACTATGGTCCTAAGAACAGCTTAGATCCAGCATAGAGTCCTGAAGCTTCTGAGCCTCTGACTGAAAACAGCAGGAAGAGTGAGTGCTCACTGAAATACACGAAGCCCACCATTTCCAAAACACAGGAGCCATGCAGTGAACCCACAGAAATAGGCTGTTTTCAGCTACATGTGTCAAACCACAGGCACTTTAACCTTAGGATGTGGCACGAGGTCACCAGTATTTTGCCAGGAGACTTATTTTTAGCCTTGCCAAACACAATTTTTAGTAAGGAACACCGTATTTATTTAACCTTCGAAGCAGCTAATGATTGATTCATGGGAGCTCCTATAGTTAGCCATTTCCTGTACAGCCCTAAACCCCTCATTACTGAGATAACACACGCTGATGATTGTTTATATTATATTTAGAAGACAGATTTAACAAACTGCATATTAATGACTGATCTTAAATCATAAAGAAGCAGCAGGATGCTCAGGCTGTGTCAGTTCAGTAGGTGGGGGTTCAGAAACCTCAACACAAACACAGAGGCTATCAGCTCTCGTCAGTAATGACTAAAGTAGTCTACCAGAAGCCGTGCTAATTGGCACAAAGATGGAAACAAACAAACTTGTTAAGAATCAGGAGCCTGTAATTTACCACTGAGGCACGCAACACACTCCATGTTGCTACAACACAAACCATTAGCATGAACCTGCTCAGGTTTGGCTGATGTTTATTTCCCTAACTTTTTAGTAAAAACAGTATTATATCAAACTGAATGATCTTAATACAAAGCAGCTAAAGATCCACTTAAAATGAATCCTAACACTTTGCTCAAGAACATTAAAATGAATATAAATCAGGCTAATTTGAGGCAACATATTAAAAGAACAATGGACCCTGAATGTTTCTGTACCCTTAGACAAAGCTAAATGAAAAATACACATAAGTGTAGCGACTGAATAGAAAGGGCACTGAACCAAGCTTGTGGTGATAGAGTGAGAATGTTCTGAGGCATGATTACACACTAGGCCAGCCAAATGGGTTTGTTAGTTTGTTAAACTGGTATTACGGGCAATAGAATGTGTTGTTATGTGTATATATACGGACTTTAGGTGGAGTTTCCTTCTCTTCTTTATAAAGAGTTCCCTGGTGACACATGGCTGATGTCTGGGAAAGGTATAATCTAGAGACGCCTCTACCGTGGGACAGTCCACTAGACCAGTGGTTCCCAAACTTTTTGGCTTCTGACCCACAAAATATCAGTGGCAGAGACTCGTGACCCCAACCATCACTGGCAAATATACAAATACTGCTAATAAACTAATTAAACAAGGATATAATGACAACACAAACATCTATAACTATTATACTGTTTATTCAACTGTTTGTAACAGGTTGTAGGGGCAAATAAATAGTATTAGCAAGAATTTTAAATTCACTTTTGGTTCTGGAGAACATCCCAGGACCCCCATTTGTGGTTTCAGGACCCACAGTGGGGTCACGACCCCAACTTTGGGAACCAGTGCACTAGACCTAGAGTGATGTGTTATCCTACAGGCTTCATTACACAATCTATTAACATCAGAATACGGTAAATTGGCCAAAACTTTCTATTAGTTTCTGTTTTTGGTTGCAAATGATTAATTTTGATGGTTGGATTAGGAGTCACGTACAAAAGTAGGCAGAAACTCAACCTCAGAGTTTAAGACCTTCATGTAAAATCCAAGATGTCGGAAAGTGCTGCTCAAACAGTCAGAAATAAGTGAAAGGCTCCTTTCAGGGGGCTGGACAGTGGGGGTCTACGCAGCCCAATTTTCACAACTTTCCAAAACTGACAAACCAACAGCCAGGTCCACTGTGCAGAGACCGGCCAGGTGCACGGTGGTGAGAAACAGCCAGAGGGTCGCATTCCTACTTCTTCCAATGGTCCTTTTCACAGATGAATCACAGTGTGTGTGTGTGTGTGTGTGTGTGTGTGTGTGTGTGTGTGTGTGTGTGTGTGTGTGTGTGTGTGTGCGTGTGTGCGTGCGTGCAGGGAAGAGCCAGAGCAGAGGATGCTTTATGCCCCTCAGTGCAACAAATATATTTTAAAGACAGTCTTTTTAAAGGCACACTATGTAACTTTTTCATATTTTAAATCTTTTTCCTGAGCCAGTATGTGCTAATATGACCCTTTAGATCAGACTATGGAACTCCCTCCCCCTGAGCCTGAGATCAGTGGACTCCTTCAAGAAACAGCTCAAAACCCATCTCTTTAAAACAGCTTATCCTGAACTGTAAGTTGTCTTCCTGCTCCAATGCCTCCTATTTCATATGTTGTCCTAAAAACAAACAAACAAAAAAGTATGTGTATAAATTTGTAAGGATTTTGTTGCTACTGTCCAGTCTGTTTGTAAAGCACCTTGTGATTGATATCTAGAAAGGCGCTATATAAATAAATAACTCCTTCTTCTTCTTTACAGGGTTAATGAAAAGTCACACCACTCCATCTGTTGCTTGTGTTCAGAATACTGCGTTTGCAACATCTGAGTCTCCGGTGCCCTGAAGTCTCACAAAGTCACAGCTAACCCAATGTGGCTAGCTGTTATGCTAGCGCCAGAGTGTTTTTAGTTCATGATTCCTGATGTTTTTTCCATCTCTCCCTGCTTGAACACAGCTGATTTCTTTGAATGAGTGATGAACCGCTCCTGTAGAAAGCTATGAAGGCTGAGGAGACATTTCAACAGGTAGATTTAGGTGTTTATGACCAAAGACAATGCTAACGTTTTTACGACAGGGATTTAAAACGGACACTATAGGGACTATAGGGACACTAAAAACAAGCCAAAACTGCAGAGTGTCCCAGATCAACTTGGGGAATGGCAGCTTGTTTGATGTTGATCTGAAGAATCTTCAGACCTTTGCCAAACTGTTTTTATTTATACTAAAAGCTTTACTTAAAAGAACTGTTTTTAGTCCTTTTATAAAGCTGTCAGCAGGTTGGGGGGCCCTCAAAGTCTCAAGAAGGGCAATATGTATTTGACACATTATTAATAAAATATGATCTCGTCATTGCTGTTTTTTTAATTGCCACTCCATATGCTTCCAGTGGGTGGCTTAGTATACCATCAACAGCCACACAGACGGTTTTGAATCATGGCTCATGTTTTTAAAAACGTTCATTAAAAATGGGGCTAAATATCCTGTAAAAATCTGAAAGATTTTTTGTGACTTCACAGTTTTACTTGTGTTTTTATTTATTTATTTATCTTAAATCCGCAGGTATTTTAAAAGCATTTTTCTTAAAGTGCAACGTGTGCATGAAAAAGTAAAGGTATTACACATTAAAAAAAGATAAAGTGTTCTGACTATTTCATCAATTATTGTATTTTGTTTCATAAAGAGGATTCAAAAACAGTTTTAACACTGAATCCTTTAAATTCATTTATTGCAGCTATTTGACAAATGCTTCAGGCCAGGAAGGAAAAAAACTACCAATAAAATGTTTTAAACCCGTTCATGTTACAGGTCTCCTCTGGAATTGTGTTCTAACCCAAACAAGTGGTGTTTTGCCTAAACCTCATAAATCTGCGTAGCAAAGCCTGATGTGAAAGTGTCATAAAAGGGCTCTGAAGACTTCAGGGTGTCCAGCTAAGTGGTTTTACAGCCTCTAAGGCAAATTCTCCTGTGTTCCACCCAAACACAGGAGTCATTTGTGTCTATTTGTGCGTTTTACACCAGAACCGAGCCACGTTCATTCTCCAGCGTTAGACATTTGGTCATTTTGCCATCAAATTACATATTTCTGGTGAATTATTAGAACATTTCACAATAAAACGCACGTCTACAGACTTTTAAAGCACTTATTTTTAAACACACTGGATTGTGTAATAAGAGAAAGTTGCACAACTCACCTCCAGGAACATGCTATTAGTAAAAGAGTTTCTAATAAGTCAATAAAAACTCCGACGAGGAGTTATAGGTGTTCAGTGTTTTTATATAGGTTAACTTTACGCAGCAGAGACGCACCAGGAGGCGCTTTCCTCCGCTCCAACCTTCAATTATAACACATTTACAAGCACTTCTGTGTTTCTCAAATTAAACAGGCCTTCTAATCTACACATATTAACCGTCTGCTCGTTCTAATTTGGACCCCAAACCATCAAAGACTCTTCGCCAATTTGCGCGCTGAAACTTTACAGCCTGTCATCCTCATATAAGGCTCCGCGCAGCCGAACGACAGAATAAAAGCAGATTGTGAGAAACCGCAGAATCGTGTAATTTCACGCTCCGACATGTTTGCGTCAGACATGTTGCGATCCCCTCCAAACAAACACACACGCGCGCGCACACACATGCAACCTGCGCCTCATGGATTCCCGACTGACATCATTCCCCAAAAAAAATAATCTGTGAAAAAAATGTATTTGCACATTTTGGCTGACAGCTGTCTATTTAAAGGGTCTATATGTAGAAACGAGTCAGGATGGCGCGTCGGGGCGCGTGCGTAAAAAGTTGTCCTTGTTTCTTACCTTTGGGAATGACCACGGGAGTTTGAGGGGCGTTAGTGGACAAGACGGAGGATCCAAACTTCATCCAGCAGGAAAGCAACAAACCCAGTCTGAGGTACTCCATAGCTGTCACTGTGCGCGTAACCCGCTTCAAGTGAGTGGCCAGATCCCCGCGGTGGTCAGAGCCAGCCCTGGATGGAGGGTCTCAGCGGTGTGCTCTCGCGATATGAAGGTAAATTAAAGCAGGAGGAGGGGTGGTGGGTGGGGGGGTGAATACAGCGTTTTTCTGGCCGAGCGAACCTCGAGCCACTTGAGACAAGTTACCCAGCTGAAGAGTGGCTGTTTAAGTACCACGAGTCAGAGACATTAGAGCGCAACAGGCGTGGTTCCTTAATTGCAGCAGCAGTCACTTGAGTTTCCGCTGAAGTCGATGAGGAAGAGGAGGAGGGTGAGGATGGAGGAGGAGGAGGGAAGATAACGGTCCTCGCCCCTGACACAGGAACCTCAGGAACGTCCTGCGTGAAAGTGCGACTAAACACAGCTGTATTTATAGCCCACCCCCACCCCATGCCTCTCAACTGCATGGTCCCCTCCCCCCGCAGAGCCTGGCTGACCCACTACCTGCATCCTGCTCATCAGTAAACCCTAAAAACCCATAAAGCCATTAAGACCGTTTTCAACCTGAGGTCTCTGTACAGTCATTTTGATTAAATATTATTTCCTATCTGGATCACACTCAGCCCTCTCCCCGTCTGTTTTTTCTACACCAGAGTAAATCATTGAATGAAAAAGCCTCCATCCTGTTTCAATGAAGAAAAGTCTTGTTTTAAAGCACAGGCTACAAAATGTGCTTTAAAATCACGAGGCAATGTTTTTGTGCTTTTGGTTATTTAAAAATAAGAGTGCACGAAACAAGCTGATAATAAAATAATGTGATGATGTAATCAATTTATAGGGTAATTCCTTTGAGGTACAACTCATTTTGATTCACCTGATTGTTTTTGACGATTAACCTTAAGAAAAGGTTTTCAAGCTCAAAACTTCAATATTTTATTTCTATGCTGCTCTACTCCCACAAGTATTTAGCTGCATATTTAAAAAAAACAGGTTTAGCATTAGAGTTGTATTACCTATACCTGATTTTTTGCTCAAAAGCTGTAAAACAGACAGTTTTAGTCTGTTTATTTGTGTGTTTTCTAAGATCAGTTAATTGTAGATGTAGTAATGAGGACTTTCTGGATGCTTTTCATCGAACTCCATAGTGGTTTGTGAGATATTTTCTTCACAAACACACACCAGCAAAAACACTACAGCCGGCTTTTCACCATTCACCAAAGAGAAAACTTGTTTCCATTCATTTCGAGCTGATTTGAAAACCAGCTGATTTATTGACATTAGAAGAAGGTGGTGCCAGCGTTGTGGCCGCTGTGGTCTTTATTGAGCATCTCATTGTGTTCGTTTGGTTTCCCCTTCTGGTGAAAACATCAGGATTCTGGGGTCCCATGATTCCTTGGGGAAACAGACATAAAAACCATAAAAAAAACACAGGCGCTGGCTGTGGCTTCCATTCACCCTCAGATTACATGTGTCTCAGCTGAATCCGAAACCAAACGCTCCGTCTCATTTGTCCCCCCTTCTTTGACTCCCCCACACCATCCTTCTTCACCTATAATGAAATCACTGTTTTAGTGTTTTAAATGCAGGTATGTAGAAGACAAAAAAACATTTTTATGAGGTTGATTTTCCCTTTCTATCAAACCAAATAAGTCTTTAAAAAACAGATTATTTAAAGATGTTGCCTCCCCCATGAGCGCTAATCATTGTTTTCTGGCACTCGTGATGATTTCCAGTGGATTGTTTCATGTAATGACATCATGGGTTTATGGGTTTTGCATGTAGCGTTAGAAGAAGTTAGACTTTTTTATGAGTCAAATTACATGTTTCCAGCGAGGCCCCCCGATAAACCTTGAAAATGTCAAGCATGTGCCAGAGTGCTCAACAGAGAAAGCTTGACTTGGACGTCAGCCATTTATTTTTTACTGCATTTCGGCGTGCAACTGACACCAGAGCGAGCGCGGGGCGGCCTTGTTTATGGAAATTAGTGTGTCATGAGAAAATTACAGCTTTGACGCTTGCTGTCTGTCTCCCACTCTGCAGCACATCCAAAATGAGGACTTCTTCTCCCAGTGAAGCTCGAACACCCCAACTGTTGATTGAAATTAAAAGCGAGTTTCACCAGTTTAGATGGGTTTTATGTTAGGGGGATTGGGGGTACTGTGTGTTGATTCATTTCAGTTTTCTGAATCAAATAAAACATCTAACTGACATTTGAGTTGGTTTAACATCCCATCAAAGTCATGTTCTGTGAAATAACAGGATCCCTTAGAACTCATTAAAAAGACATTTCAGCCACTTTAAAGAAGCCTGGCTAGGCCCCATCCCATCCAGGCTTGAACAGGTCTCAGAACAACCACAAGGGATCCCAAAAGTATATGTTTGTTTTTTGAAAACAGACTTTTAAATTTACTCAGGTGATCTTTGTCTGATTCTGAAATCTGTTTGCTGATCAGAAACGTTCTGAAGGGAGTTACGCCCCTCTGCAGCTTCCCCGGCCAGGCTGTGTTGGTGAAGCAACCTGCATGGTCCTGATTGCAGAACGGGCCACACCTGTGATAAAGCCTGCTTGGTGAGGGCCTCAGCAGAGCACCACTGGGCTGTCACCAGTCTGATACTGGCTGGGGTTTTTATGAGAAATGGCTCCTTTAACAGAAACATTTTAAAACTCTCTCCTTTGTGTCCAGTCTCCACTTTATGTTGTGGCCCGCCTCGTTGTGTCTGCTGTCACAGGTGTGGCACGTTCAGAATCAGGGCCATGGCTTCACCAACACAGCCTGGCCGGGGAAGCTGTGTAACAGAGACAATACTTTATCACAGCATCTATAGCAGCAGGTAGTGGTTATTTATATATTTTATTACAAAAACACTTCATAATGACTAAAGGTTCCCTTAAAGAATCAAACCCCTACATAGACCTCTCAGTTAGCGCCTGTATATTTTAGGTCTTAAATGCCCACAGTGGTCACTGGTGGTGATGGTGGGACTGGCGACAAGTTTAACTTTGGGGAATGTGAGGTGTGGGTGAGAAAATTACACTTAATCACACTAAAAGTGGCAGATGCAGAAGCTGAGAGGAGTGTGTGTGTGTGTGTGTGTGTGTGTGTAGGGTGAGGGTGGAGTGAAAAGCCTGGAGTTCATGACGACAACGAGGCAAACCTGCAAATGATTATCCTCAATTAGCCTGGGCATCAGTGAGCCACCTCTAACTGTAGTGAGTGGATTCAAACTGAACAACTGATTATTAAACTTGTAGCGTTTATAAACTGTGTTTTTATGGTTTATAATTGGCACATACTTCTGTAAGTTCACTACCGGGTTTTGTAAGTTTTACACGGAGGAAACCCTCTGCTACTATCACCTTTTTAGTGTTTACAGGGATATCTAGGTTCGATTCTGATGTCACAGTGAGTAGATTATGCATTTAATATTGACCATAGAAATCTGAGACTAGATATTAGACTTCATTAATTTTATTAAGAAACACATACGACAATTATCACAGATAAGAAAGAGGTAGTTAGCAGGTAGTCAGCATTAAGTCATTCACGATGGTAAGGTGTTCTGAATTGAATCTTAAATAAGTTTTAGCACTCTGAGTCTCATGAGGTTTTAGGAGACTAGGGAGTTTTACTTAATTTAGATTAAGGATTCTGATGGAGGGGAGCTAGTTACGGATGGATCAGTAACTAGTTTGAGTGAGCTAAAGTTGTTAGCTTTTATCAAGAGGCCTTTAAGTTCACCAGAGCTGTGGTTACTTAACTGCGTTCCCTGGATCGTCACTGTTGTAGTCGGATGAGACGGTGGAGGTGAGGTTTCCCCCTCGGTCAGGATCAGACGGCTGCGGGGGTCGAGGACCGCTGAAGGCCACAGGTGTCGTCCGTGGATACGAGTTGAGATAACCCATCTCTAGCAGGGAGCATCTAGGCCTGGCCTTCCCATAACAGAGCGTCAGACTGAAGGTGTCTGACCTCAGAGGGAAGCCGGTTTCATCGGCTCAGACGGGCTGAGGTACCGTCTCAGGGGGAGCCGGCAACTAGCGTCAGCTGTGTAGGAGTTGACAGCTGAGAGGAGGTCTGGTCAGCGTCAGACCAGAACCGCCCTCCTTTCTCTTAGCTTGTTCAGCTTGTTTCTCTCGTTGAACTGCACTCTCGCTTCTGGGGTCGGAAGTTAAAGGGAGTCTAAAAGACGTGGGCCAATGAGGAGTTATTAATGTCACGTGACTCAGACCGCTAACTCTTATTGGTTGTAGTAATGAGTGACGTGGTTGTCATAATTTTATATCAGTATGTGTGTGAAATAATACTGAAGCAGATCAACATTCATTAATGCTGGAAGAAAATGCATTAATCATTTAAGACATTCCTGTAACAGATTAAAGTGTCATTTTAGGAAGAGACACCAAGAGTCTTTATTATTATTATTATTAGAGTCCGGTGGATTCTTCCGATACGACCGTGACCTTGGAGGAATGTTGATTCAGGTTAAAACACAATAAAAGAGTCATTTTATTCCAAGTTATTGGGAAAAAAGATGGTTATTATTTGTGATGATCTAGAGGTCAAAGTTCAGAGGTAGTAACGCATTTGGGTTCGTTACAAACTAAACAAGGAGCTCACACAGATTCTTAATGGGGGGGTTTGAGGGGTTTGGGGAGTTTTTCTCAGCAGTCAGTGACCTGCAGTGGATGCTCAGAGGATCTCAGGTTGGAGAATCCAGAATCTGGTTAAACTTAAGACCATAAGTCTTGTTTTGTGTTAGTGTTTTGTTTTTTCTGATGTAGAAAACCAGATATAAAGAACTTATGTTGATTCGAGCTCTAAGGTGATCTCTTAAACTGGTGAGTCCAGTAAACACTGACAGACATTAGCTGTGCACAGACATCATGGGTGCCATAAAAGGACCAAAAAGAAAATGACAAACCATTTTGATCATTCTTCTTTAAATTGTATTTGTTTATTTGCATTCTGTGACTTTTTAAATGACCATATATCCCCAAACTGTCCCAAAAACCAGACTCAGGACAGAAAGAGACAGAGCCTTTTCCTCTATAGCTCCATTTTACTCTGTCTCTGGTCTGTGGACTCAGTGGTTTCTTTTAAACAACAGCTAAACACTCACCTTTATAAAGCTGCCTATGAATCTATGCTCACATTTATACTGTTTATTGTTACTGTTCTATATTTCCTCAGATATCTGACTGTTATATTTTATGTTTGTGTAAAAGTTTGTCGTCATGTAAAGTGCTTTGTGGTTCCACCTTGAAAGTAGCTATACAAATAAAGTTTTACTTACTTAATATATCAATGTTAAAAACTTTAGGATGAAAAAAGTGAATAATATAAATTACTTTTTTATTATTTTTTTTGTAATGTTATTCAAATATTTTATCTATGGCTCATTAAAATGAAACTATTACTGTACACTTTTGCATGCACTTGTAACATAATGACTTAAATACTAGATTACATTGATTGCTGCCCCCCCCCACACACACACACACACACACACACCTACCCAGTGCCCTTACTACAAACCAAATCTTCCTTTAAAGGCTCACTATGTAACTTTTTCATGTTTTAAATTTTCATCTTGAGCCAGTATGTGCTAATATGACCCTTCACAGGGTTAATGAAGTCACTCAATCCCATCTGCTGCTTGTCTCCAGAATACTGCATTTGCAACTATTGAGTCTCCAGTCTGGTGCCCTGAAGTCTCACAAAGTCACGTATCAGTCAGTAACGCTTTATGGCAATCCATGTTTCCACCTCAGAACCTGCACAGGACAGACAAGCTGAAGACACAGACATCATAGATATGAGCTGAGAGATCTGTTGTATTGTGTTCATTGTGGTGGAGCCTCCAAAGAAACAAAGAAAACCTTTATCTGATGATTAAAAACACAGGTGCACAGTGAGGGGAGGGGGAACGCTTTGTTTTTACAACAGTGAATTAAAATGGACACTAAGGGGTGCTAAAACAAGCCTAAACTGCCTAGTGTGCCTTTAAACCTTGGTCATTTGTATCAGACTTAATGGTTTTCATTGAACATGGCCAGTTTTCTAGTAAATAATAATGGATTGGGTTTATATAGCACCTTTCTAGACACTCAAAGCGCTTTGACAGAAGCTCCATTCTTTCATGCACACATTTACAGTGGTGATGGTAAACTACGACAGGCGTCTGTAGTCACAGCTGCCCTGCATGGGGCAGTCTGACAGAGGTGAGGCTGCCATTCTGCGCCATCGACCCTTCTGACCACCACCAACATTCACACACAGTCACGGTGGGTGAAGTGCCTTGCCCAAGGACAAAATGACAATCTAACCCAGCTGGAGCTGGGTATTGAACTGGTGACCCTGTCTACCAACTGAGCTAAACGCCACCCAAATAATCAGATACAAATGGAAAAAGTGTATTTGCTTGAATGATTATGAACTTGTTTTAGGTGTTTAAATTGGCTGAATTTGATTCCAACATGAGAATTGCTCCAGCAGTCAGTTAAACACACACGCTGAATGATGCCATAGCTTTCTGACAACCGTAAACGGAGACAGAGGGTTTACAGGCACTGTTTAAATCTAATCAGGCTGCAAGATGAAACGGATTCATTTAAGAGGCAGACTCTTAGAAGATTCCCAATAAACAGTGTAAAGAACACACATCTGATATTGTTAATAATTTGATAAATAATGTAACTTTATCCAGTTCATGTGAGTTGGGTCAGCCTCTACTGTGGTTGGGACACACCTTGGATTTCACTCGACTTTCTGCTCTAAATTCGACTTCTTTTGGTGGTAGAACTGGATGGTTTTGCAATTATACTGGTGAGTCAAATCTCCTGGAAACTCAGCTCCCCTAACCTTTCTCGAGAACCCACAATTGCAACGTGATTGCAGAAGAATGGGCTTTTATTTTTATCCCAGATGCTTTGATCACTTTGCAGAAAATTTAACTATCGGTGGAAAGAGCATCAGTCATTTCCCTGGTTGAGCTCATCGTGCTCCTGAAAACCCATCGATGCATCATCCCTGGTTTAGTTCAGGTTATTTCGGTCACGTTTATGGGACTGCTAAGCATCTATTGACCCAGGGTGGGGCTGAGGGGTTGATTGGAGTGTACACGTTTAGGGGATTAAGTAAAACTACTCTTAATTAAAGACCCAAGAACTCTATACCCAAAACAGCTCGTACATTTTAAAGTCCACACAAAAAGTTAATAGTAGATTACCTCACTTTGATCGTGGTTATTTTAGATTTGGTAAAACAGACGGGATATAATCAATGAAAAAGACAAAGACGATTGAAAATATATATAACTTTGCATTTCCACCAGATAGGTTAGGGCTTTGGGGACAGTGTTCCTCGAAAATTACACATAATGAGCTCTTTGGCCTGCCCTTTCATTTGAATGTCATCATTAGGCAGCCGTGCTCAAACCACGAGGCACCACAAAACCAACCAGAAGAAGGAAATGAAGATTCAACCTTACAAAAAAAAACTGTCCTTCCCTGTGCCACCTCGTTGCCTTAGAAAACATTCACACACTACTAATTTGCTTTTCCAAGTACAGTTTGGAGAAAACAAAATTGATGCCTTGATTCTATTCGCTGACAACAGTTGTTCTCGTCCATTTGACATGACGTCTTTATATAACTCTGCTGTCACAGGGAGACTGTTGGATTGTGTGGTGGATGTCAGGGACCAGACATTATGCCTCGCAAACTGTCAGACTCACGCCGTAGACATTTTGAAGGTTTGGTTTAGTTGCTGAATCCTAAAACTTTGCTCCAAGAGACTTTTTTTTAGTTCCCAGCTAGTTATTTAGAAATTGTTTGAGTCTAAAGCAACATAACAGTCAAGGGACAGGACTCTCAGAAGATCTGCTTTAAGCAGGAATTGTATGTTTCAAGTTGAATAATTCACAACGTGCAAAAGAGGGTGTTTGGATTTTCCGCCTTGAAATCCCAGCATTGAGGCTGTTGAGTCTTCTGCCTAAGGGAAGGAGGGTGTAGTTCATGGACTGGATGGGTGGGGTTCATTGTTTGCTTTGCTCCGGTTCTGCATCTCCTTGTGTGAATGTGAGGAGGGAAGCTGCTGCTTGTTTGTTTGAATCGAGACTTTTATGAAACATATCAGGATGCTTTCCTCCACACGCCAGTAAAAAGATATTACCACCAGCAGCACTAAGACTAGCCGCATCTTAAGACAGGCCCATTAGTAAGTCTTTTAATAATGCTGATTATATCTGTAGTTAATATAGGATGAATGAACACAGGCCTGAGATTTTGGCTGTTTTTAGTAAAAAAAAAACAGATTCCAAATGACAGAAAGCAACACCAGTTTTTGATTGTATTTCCAAAGAGATTTGAATGAGATCATTAAGACTTTTTAAATAATTTTTACTCAGAATTTAAAATTTTTCTACAACCATCCTCCCACATCATGATGCTGCCACCACCCTGCTTATAGCTGACGTGTGGAGTATTTTTCTATGTTTCAAAGTTTTCTAAATCAGTTCTAAACTATGATCTATGGGTAGAGTTCCACAACATCTGTTAGTCTTCTGAAGACCCCCCTTTCTCCTATAGACCCCTTTGAATTCTTTCTGACCAGCAAACTTTTTTAGCCAATAGAATTAAAATTTCCACATTGTGGTCTGTCAGTCAACGTGCATGCGCTTCGAGCTCCATGTCTTCCTGTTTACAGTCTCAGCCGGTCATGGAGAAGCCAGAGCTAATTTCTACTCAATAGTTATCCATTCCCCTGATACTGAGGGCTTTATTTTTATTTTTAAACATTTCTCCACACAAAATGGCAAGGCTTGCCAAGGACACGTGTTTGTTTTGGTTGAGCATTCTGTAACGTGTGTCTCCTCATTTCCGGGTTCTGCTCCTTCTATGCAGCAGCTGTTCAAGAGCGGCATGTTGCATAAAGCAGAGTGTGACAGTCAGGTCTCATCAGAGTATCATACAGAGTGAGAACATGATTTGTGAGTTGTGAATGACTGAACCCTGTAGTCGTACAGTTTGAGCAGGAGCTGAGAGCCATGGCTTAAAATATCGCACAGTGTATGCCTGGCAGTGGCGCACGTGTATAGATGGGGTCAGAGGAAGCAGAAGGGGTGATGTTTACAGAGGAGCCTTGGGACGCTGGATTCTAAATATTCTCTCTTGCTCAAATGCTCCACATATCGCCTTTAACCATGGGGTGTTATACTGTTAATGGTTTCCTCCACACTTCCATTGTTGGAGAATGTGGTCAAGTTGTTCAGTCATAGTGTTATCCAACATAAAATCTGATGGTTGAACTTCAGTTAGGTTTGTCTCTGGAGGTGTTGAATGATCTTAAACATTAAATTGAAGAAAACAATAATGACATCATGAAGCTCTTTATCTTTTGGTAGTTTTTGTCAGAAAATGATTTACTCTGTTTTATTTTTGTTATTTAGATCCATCTGATTATTTTTCACCCTAACCTCATGCATTTATTTAACTTTTTTATGAGAGCTGAAAATCCAAAACATCCCTCAGTCTGGATTTTCTCTTTGACGTTCCAAAGAAACAGTAGATAACTGTTCCCTAAACACACTGTTGTCCTCTCTTTGTGTTTTCTTGGGCAGCGTTTTCACAGATGTTGACTCAGACCTGTGTTTATCAGAGTGACTTTAAAACAGCAGAAATTCCTGTCAGTGTTTCCTACAGGAGCCAACTGCATGCATTCCAGAAGTTTGAGCTTCAAAACATTGCGTATTTGTTGGTTTTCTGTATTTTTTCTGCAAAATGTTTGTCAGAAATTGATCATGTTCAGATTTAGTTTGCACTACCTCAGTAACCTGACATCATATGCTGTGAACAACCAGCTGAATCTTGTAATTTCATGTAATTTCGAATCATATTTGGTGTCTTTCCAAAAATAAGTGCAGTAATTCATCAAAGCTGCATGGATGAACAAAACCACACAACTTGGAAATCCATCAGCAGTAAACGAAAACCTCCAAACATATTCTAGTTTCTGGTGTTTGAATCTCCCAGACTTCTCATTCATTTGTATAATGAAGCTTGACATTTTCAGTATATAAACATTTCACAAAGAGATGAAACTATTCATGAGATGCAAAGTTTTAACATACTTTAATTAAAAGTCACGTCTTGCAAATGAGGTGTTCCACTTGACATAATCACACTTACACTATAGCTGGAATTTTTCCCAGTTTGTGGCCTCTCAGCCACAAATCACTACTCCATTGACATTGTTGACATCAGTTTTGTGTGGTCTGGGCGTCTGATTCAAACCAAATGTGGAGAGTTTGCCTAACGTCTCATCTTACAGCACAAATACAATAAATTCAAAACGCTACGTTCTCCTGCAGCGCTGCATGGAAAGGGTGATTTCTATGGAAATCCTGTTTGAAAAATGGTTGTTTGAGCTGTGAAAGGTTTCTTGAGAAAACAGCATCGATTTCAGGTCACTAGGAGTTCGTAGGTCAGACTTGGCTATGTAGCTGTAATGATAACAGCCATAAATACATAAAGCAATACTTGAACTAATGAAGACACTAAATAAATAATCTTTAAATAGTGTGTGAGCATTTTTGAAAATATTTTATGCCATGAATCTGCATTAAACTGGTCAAAATGTTGGTGGAACTACTGGTGGACACCAATATGCCAGAAATGCTTTTTCCAATATAATACACAAATATATTTGTGTATTAGTAATATATTAATGGGGTAGTTTGTTTTTGAATGTGGTGTTATGTGACCTATCAGCAAGGAGCATTTATGAAGCAAAAGCCTAGCTAGCTGAGAATGCTAGCTAGCTGCTAGGTCGCCATGACCTGTTGGAATCTGGCTTTATTGCGACAATTCTCAAAGACAACGTTGCCAAATTAAGCAAATACTTGGACCTCTCTATGGCAATTTTTTTTACGACTAGTGAAAAATCCAGTGATTTTTTTTTTCTGGCGTTACTGAAGACTTGCAGATTCTGATGTGAAAGCTTGTGTTGTTCCTACAGTTAACAAGCAGTGGATGCTGCCACTGGGCCAGTCCCAAAGCAGCCACAGGCAGCAGCAGCCCTACAAGCTGCAGTCAGAGCAGGAGATGTTCACCCCTCTGTGTCCAGACTGCAAAATAATCACACATGAATGAAGGCACCACTGACTGATCATGGAGCTCATAAAGGAGGATGTTAAAAAAAAAAAAGACAAAAGTGTTTGTCATTTCAAACATTTAGCGTTTTACTCATATTTACCTCTCACTTTATTCCTCTCTTGCATGCACATGGTTAATTATGCAGATTAGGTGATGCCATGTAATGACTTCTAGCAACTTTTTAGAAAAGCCTTCAACCACACCCCAGCCCCTGTCCTGATACAACGCTGACCAGAATGGAATGCAGCTGTGTGAAGATCACGCTGCTAGCACCGTTCTGAACGGGCTGCAGTCTGAGTGGGTCCCACTCTCCACCCAGGACCCACATTTTCTGTTCCTACAATAATAGACCTCTATGACCTCACAATAATAATTTTGTGCATGCCTCAAAAAGTTGTAAATTTACCATGCTCCATCACCTGTGGAGGAACCCACTGCCTGAACGTGTCCCTGAAGACAAATTCCTACAAAGACTGTCCACCATAAGACTGATATAAATGTATGTGTATATATTTATTATTATATATTATCTTCCTTTATACATCAGGGAGGTCTTCATCTAGTCACTCTGCCTCTTCTTCTCATAAAAACATCACAAAAACCTACTTCAACATTTCAAGAATCTCAAGCATCAGAGGAGCGTCTTGCACTTTAGTTTACACTTGTTTATGGAGACTTGGTTTAGCAAGAGAAAATAAACAATGCACACAAAACAAGGTCTAAGCAGGTTCAGATCATTAAATTAAGCATTTTTTATTCTAATTTAATATCAAATACACAAAAATAGAAGAAGTCACTCAGCAGAATGAAGCTTATTTTATTGAAGTGATTCCATATACTGTTTGCACACTTTAAGCTAAGCTCAGATTTCATTCATTGCATGACTGAACAGGTTGTTAGCTCACAGTAGAAGTGCAAACATATGAGATTTAACCGTTTTTGACTGTAAAAAGCAAAACTGCCACTGTTTCACATTCTGATTAAATTCACATTTACACACAATCCAAAGGGCCTTCGGAGAAAGATTCACCAGCATCTTCTAATATTACTGCATTCTAACAAGATGTGACAAAGGATCCAGTAACTAAATCATACACACACACACACACACACACACACACACACACACACACACACACACACACACACACACACACACACACACACACACAAAACACCCACCATAAGAACTAATTCTCATAAAAGTGAGATAAATCCACTTACGGTAATTCTACAAACATGTCAGTACGCTGAAGGCAGAATAAAACACCTGTCACGGGACATCTTAGGTTCATACAGCTGTCTTTATCTGGCAGTTATTGTTCATTTTTACAAAAATAAAAGTCTTCAAGCTGTTAAGACTTAATATGCATTAAAAATGGCTAAAGATGGACATTTTAATGGTCTGTGGAGGGATAGAGAACAAAATTGTGAATAAAAACTAATTTAATCATCGCTACAAAAATACTTTATGGCGTTACTGTTGAAGTAGTGCATGTATATGACTTATTGTTAAAATACATTAGAATTTTCAGGGCCATATGGTGGCCAATGGCTGTGACAGAATCTATCCCGATGCTATAAATATAGTTACTTTAATCATTTCCTTGCAGGTTGTTTGATGTGCAGCATGTTTACTGTCACAATAAATATATATATATACTGAAAATAAGATATTATGTGCAAAACGCTACCTTTTCATAAACGTACCATCAGTTGCAGGTGTTCCAGAATTAGAAGTAACCAACACTATAATACAGTAGTATGCATTCAACCTGAGTTTGTCCAAATAATACACTACCATAGAAAAAAACTTACATTAAATTCTACCCCATGAGCGTTTCCTTCAGATATTAATTAAATATCTAGCTCCCTCTTGTGGACAATGTTTAGATGACATAAAACGTTTCATTAAAATTTAAATAAATACAAATATGGCAATGCATAAATAGTGTGAATCACAATAAAAATACATCAGTTCCTAGAATTCTTATTATTAATGTTTGGGGTTAAACTCTTACATCAAAGTTCACCAACATGCATGCAAACTAGTGCACAAAAACCAGTGCTTCACAAACTTACCAACAAAATATGGGTGCAGATTACTCAAACATCTACATTACATGAGTTCTTCAGTTCTCACACAATATAGCAACAAACACAGTTTAAATTAACATCTATGTAAATAAGAGGGCCGACGCTTTCACACACCAACCGTGTTTACACCAATTCATCAGCAGTTAGCTGTTCTCTTTTACTTTAAATGGATGTTTTTTCTATGGTAAAGGATTAGTGGCTATTAAAAAGTTACTTTTAAACCACATGGGATCAGTAAGCACACTACAAATAAAAACGTCCTCACAGCAATGCCATAACGAAGACAAAAACAGAACCCGAACCCAGAAACTTCAAAGCCAACCTGAGCAGCTAAGCCTCAAACAAACCTGTTTCTCATGCAGTTATAGTAAGTGTTGGGTACGTTTTGCACATTCTTTTAAACTATCCAATGAAGGTCATTCTAAGTTACGGCATTTGGGACAGATCTTCATGGCTTTGTGGCTTTGTTCCTCCAGGAATGTTCAGGGGAAATCCTGTTTGGCTTCTAGTTGGGGGTCTCAAAAAACATGAAATCCTGAAACATTAAACAAAAACATTATTTATTTAGGCATTCCAGACGAGCTGTCTTGCATTTCTGTTGATCTTAGACCATAAAAGCCACTAACTGTAGACTAAGTGGTGATTTGATTTATAGGTGCGTTCTGTTTCCGACTACTGGTGACAAGAATCGCATTCCCCCATGAGAGAGGGGTCATGTGAGGTCACAGCGTCTGCGGTAGCAGCGCTGTTCAGACGGCATCACACAAATTGCAATGTGAAGATCCCTAAATTATATCCATTACAAGGTCCTAACATAACAGGTCTTCCTCACGCTGTACTTTGACCGTGTTGATTAACAACATGCTCTACTTACAATGAGAAAACAGGCTCCGATCATCACAGCTTTCATCCTCACATCCAGATCCATCGGAAACTGGATCCCAAAGTTGTCCGAGTCTGTGAAGGCCTCCCTCAGCAGTCCTGTCCACTGTTTGCTGATCTTCCCAATCTTACTGACTTCATCCATTGTCAAAATCTGAGGAAAGACAAACACAGAAGATAAATTACTGCTGCCTTAGAATAAAGATCTGTGCTTTTTTTGGAGGAAGATCACAGAACAATTTATATTTCCAGCTACTTTCCTCAAGGTAATTTTAGTCTTCTATTTTTGCAATGACTTCAAAGAATCTAGGGAGGAGGCGTGATGGTAATATCATGCTTCAGTTCCCACCCCTCTGGGTCTTGTAAAAGGTCTGCTTCACTGACCCAAATCCCCCCCTCACAGCTCAGTCTAATAAAACGATGTGAGCCATGGAACAAAGGCCAGACTGTACCAAACAAATCCTGTGTAGTGGCTTTGTCCGCTCAGCGTATGAGAGGGATGAATAATAGAAAACGAGTTTGAAGGGAACCACTGTTTGCAATGTCATGTTTAGACACATTTAAAGGATTTCTGTGTTTAAGCCTACCTCAAAGTCAACATCTGGAAGGCAGCTCCACCCACAGAAAGGCCCGTGGATCTTCAGAACAGGCTCGTTGTGTTCGTTTGCGACAAGGAATTTAGGGGACAGCGGGTGCCACTGCTGTCTCACGTAGCCCACTGTGTTACCGGGGGGAGCCTGGACCTCCAGCTACAAGAGACAAAAGGAGAGAACAGGAACAAACTTTTAACAAGTGTTCATCTTCTTATGCTTCATGCATGATACATACATAACTTGTGATGTTAACATGGATTAGGTAAAAGACTTGCAGCTTGAGGCCATGAATACCCCTGCTATAGATGGCAGACATAACACCAGTACACAAACGAGCGTATAGTGGTAAAAGGAACTGGCATATATGCAGGGTGCACATAAGCGGAGTTTGTGAGTGCCAAAAATAATGCGTGTGTACCTGTGTCCAAACTGAAACCCCTTCAGCCTAACTTCTATGATTAGACATTTGGACACGTGAAATGTTTGTATTAACACACAGACCGTGTAAGACTCACTTCTTGTAAACAGCAGGGGAAGAAACAGGACATGCACTTAAGCGGCCGGGTGATGGTGATGACCTCTTGGCCGAAGTTGTCGAGGACGTGGATGGTGAAGGAACGTAGAGGGCCGCAGCACTGTCGACTCAAACAGTCGTTCTCCTCAACGGCGTAAAACACATTCTGACCCATGACGTTTCGAACTTCATATTTGTTGTTGCTTTCAAAACCAACGAGGGCTGTGTGAAGGGAAACGTGCACAATAAATTGTTTCTGCAGAACAAGACTGATGCATTGCAAAGTAAGCGCGCTGGCATACAGTACCTTCAACAAGCTCAACTTTCTGTTTGATTAGTAGCTGATCCACCTAGAAAACCACAAACATAAAGTTATACAAAAGATGTTTTAGCTTTAAAGGCATTATTGGTACAGTTAGAAAATATGTTAGTATAGGTTCCAAGTCATCCAGGGCAAGGCAATCTCAAAACGTTTATCAGTAGTTCATCATTATGTAATGGTTTAAAAGTACTTATGATCTAAACAGATGTGCTGTTTAATGTTCCAGGCTGAGCTAATAAATCAGCAGGGTAGAGTTGTTTATATTAGTGTATGTATGACAGAATGATGTCAGTTTCATCAGCATCACTTGGGAACAGCCTGCCTCTCCAAAATGTTCTCTTCACTGTCCATTATTTATTCATCTAACTTCATTAATTAAGCACATTGATTTGTATTTGCTTCATCAGGTGTGTGTTTTAATTGTTGGGATATTCATTAATGTATTTCTGTCTATTTATTTGGTTATAAAGGGCCTTGTTGTTGTTGTTTATTAAAATCATTTTAACACTTAAAAGCTGTGTACTAATGTTTACGTATTTAGCAGACGCTTTTATCCAAAACAACTTTCTAATGATACTGTAACCAAGAAGTTACCATTAAGGTTAACAACAAACGACTTAGAAGGACGAACACTAGTTAGTCTCTGCCAGAGGTGACAGTGTGGGAAAAGAATACAAGCATAGAGGGAAGTGCACAAAGAGTGTAGTAGAGTGGGGGAAGGTAGGTAGGAGTTAGTCTAGAAGATGTTCTCTGAAGAGCTGGGTCTTCACGAGTTTCTTTTCTGCTAAACGCTTGGTAGGTCATTCCATCATCATGGAACGACACATGAAAAGAGTCTGGACTGTCCTGAGCGTGGTGTAGCTCTGCTAGCTGATGATCCTTTGATGACCGGAGTGACCGAGCCGTGACGTAAGCCTTAACAAGAAGATTCAAATAGATGGGAGTCATTCCATTCAGGTCTTTGTATGTTAGTGTTAGCAAACTGAAATTGATGCGAGCAGCCAAAAGTAGCCACTGGAGCTCAATGAACAGAGGGGTGACATGTGCTCTTTTAGGCTGATTGAAGACCAAACGTGCTGCTGTGTTCTGAACCATTAGTAGAGGTTTCACAGTGCAGGCTGGAAGACCTGTTAGAAGGGCGTTACAGTGGTCAAGGCAGGAGATGACCAGGAGCTGGGTGGCATTTCAAGTTTGGTACGGTCTGATCTTTCATATGTTAAACAACGTAAAGTGGAATGAATGAGCAACAGAAGCAACATGATCTTTAAAGGTCAGCTGGTCGTCAACCACAACACCCAGATTTCAGCTGTCTTTGATGGAGCCAGAGATGGGGAGTCAGTCTGGACTGAGATCTTGTGCTGTATGTTGGTTTGGCTGGGAGGACAAGCAGTTCAGTTTTAGAGAGGTTGAGCTGGAGATGATGAGCTTTCATGCATCTCCATATATCAGAGGGACAGTCCGAGATTCGTGCTGAGACTGTGTGGTCATCAGGCGGGAATGACAGGTAGAGCTGGGTGTCGTCAGCATAGCAGTGGTAGGAGTGAGGTGTTGTTTTTGGCAAAGAGAAGAGGTCCCAGTACGGAGCCTTGGGGAACCTCTGTGGCAAAGAAATGCAAAGCAGAAGTGTGACCGAGCCAGGATGCATTGAATGACCAACCCGTGATGAACAAATCAAACTTGTTCCAGATATTGTTTTTGTTTTTTTATGAAGCCAATTTTTTATCATCTATTTCATAAACTCTCGTAATAAAAAAATTAAAGTGAAGTTTAAGCAAAAAAAATGTGGTTAATAAAATTGAAATACTTTGTATAGACTTTAACCTCTTTCTATTAGAAGAATATTGTCATTTTAAAATATGTTTTAGGTTTGCATTGATACAAATCTAACCCCACTTTTTAAGTGTCAAAGTGCTTCAACTCCCTGTGCCGGTAAAGCAACATTCTACCATCCTAGAATCGCAGTCCACACAAAATCATTCCAAGGGCTGCAGCTGGGCCACGGGCCTCAACTTGAACATCACCGGTAAAAATCTAGAGACTTGAACAGATGTTTGTTAAAATAGTCAACTTAAGGCTGCTCTCATATGGAGCTAAATCACATGAAATGTTTGTTTATTTGAAGAAAACAATGAAAACAGGAAATTTATAATCAAATAAAGTGAATTAAATCAGCATTCAACTAAATTAAAATTTTCTAACATCAATGTCAAAACTTCATTTTCAGTTTTAACTTATTTTTATATATTTTCAAAGTATCCTGTCCCTGATTTAGCTCCACAGTTGTGACTGGAGGCTTTATTGTCTGACTTGTGTTGGGTTTCCTTTGCCCTTCAGACATTAAACACTCATAATAAAAAGCCAGCTCTTACCTGGGTTAGGTACTCTAATCCCGGCGGACAGCCTGGGATTCCCGGGTTGGGAGCAGCGTACATGTTCATGTCTTTAAACCTGTTGATGAGAGCTGGAATCAGGAAAGTGGCGCCATCTTGTGCTTATTTAGGTCACAGTCATAAACAAATTCTGATCCATCGCCTCTGATGGACTCGGTTTAGACTAGAAAAGACTGGAGGCTCGTTAATGCGCGTTTAGCTTTAAAAATAGAATATCTGAGAGGGGATTACTGCTGCTTTATGTGTGCTGACTGGTGGGCGACACACACACACACACACACACATACTGAAACACACACACACACATATGGTAGATTGTATCTAGTAGTAAAACTCTAATAAAGGGGGAGACTTCCTCAGGAGAAACAACCAGAATCCCCTCCGGCTCTCAGGTCTGACCAGTCCTCTGACTGACTGACCACATTAAACACGTTACTCCTCACCGTCATCTGCCCACTTCTCTTCACTTAAAGAGACACGGATCCGGACTCGGTTCGGTCCAGACATAATAAACACGGTTAAAACGCGACACGAGGCCGAAATATGAGGAAATACTCACCGATTTAACCCGCTACTCCAAATATTACCAGGCCACCCAGGACGGAGGAACAGTACGGAATAAAGCTCTAATCTCATTGGTCAACGTCACTGCGCTTCCTACCTCCGCGCGCCAATCAGAGTCAGGCACAATAGAGCTGAAACCAACAGAAGCAAACAGAGCTGAGTTAAGAGAAGGAGCTGTGATGCGTTTGTTGACTGGTTTTTCATAAAAACGACACAAGACGTTTATTATGTTTTGTAATAATTACGTTAAAAGATCAAATGATTTCCTGAGGAGAAATGTGAGCATTTCTAGGTGGGAATTCTACTGTTTTCTGATATTTGTATAACTTTAACTGTAATAAGGTTTAAGAAATGCACATTTTTAAGAAATGACATGGAGTTGCGTTCAACCACACTCAGAAAATACAGTTTTCCAAACAAAAAAAAACCCACCAAAGTTCTCCTGGTTTAAAGTCAGACATTCTGGAAACTTCTACAGCTGGACTCATCTTGTTGAGATGGCGTGAACAACAACACTTTATTCACTTTACTTGTCAAATGTTCCTAAGTAAAAATGTAGCCACATAGACCTAAAAACTAAATGTTTGTTACCATCCATTTTTTTCTTTGCAATTTAAGGCGAACAGGAAATTCTAATGAAAACAGAGGGATTTGTTTAAACGTCAGCTTGAATATTTTGTTTCACAAGAACTTTTATTTTGTTCAAAAGATTTGACTCGTTCATGAACGTCACATCACAAAATGACGTGAACCTGGAAGCTGAAGCCAGAGTAGAACAAGTGTCTGGTTCCAGCATTAAGCTCCGCCCCCTCCATGTAAACAAATGGAACACCCTCTCTAATAAAATATTAACCTCAGATAGTTGTTTCCAGGTGTTGATCAGACAGTCCTCACCTTTCTGCTACATGTTTATTTATTCATTTGTCTCACATGTTTAACTGTAACTTGGATTCTTAGAAAACAACATGACTGTGTTTAAATGCTGTAAGACTTTTTCCTTTGTGCTTATAATTCAGACATTTCAACCTAATTAAATAACATCTTTCTAGTTTGTTGTTAAACCTGTTGATTTTGTGATTTTCTTTAAAGAAAACCCAAATGCTGGACTTAAAGGTCAGGACGTGACATAAAACACATGTAATCACTGAAATCATTTCTTAGAAAGAGTGCACAAGAGAGGAATCAAAAAGTCGAGACTCATCAACGACAGCTCCCATGAACTCTTAAATTAGTTTCTGATAAACAAAAAAGCAACAAAACCATAAGATGGAACAACCTTAAAACATACAAGAACTAAATAAGAGTAGGTGAACAGAGGACCTGCCACAAAAAACAAACTAACAAGCAATTTACGAGGAGGAGGGATTACAGATGACTGATGAGTAATAGATGGTGACAAGATAAATTCTGTAAGTGAGTGATAGCTTTGTGATGGACTGGAAGTCTCTGCAGGGTGTAACGTTCCTCTCGCCTCCTGCAACCTTGAAAGCTGGGACAGAACATGGATGGATGGATGGATGGATGGATGGATGGATGGATGGATGGATGGATGGATGGATGCAACAAAGGATATCCTACATGTGTCTTTGATTTCACAATATTTATTTAAATATTTCATGGTGTTTACTACATTCCAAAACAAATTTTCACTAACTACATTTTTGCTCAATGAATAATGCCCACCTACGTAACTACAGTATATATGGGTAAATTAACACACACAATTAGAAAAAGTAACAATGACTTTTTTGTTGAAGGACACACACACACACACACACACACACACACACACACACACACACACACACACACACACACACACACACACACACACACAGAGTTGTAGAGGACTTTGCACCATAGCTAAAAGCATCAACGTCAAATGTTAAAAGTGAAAATAATATAAAGTAGAGCGTTTTTGTCTTCTGATTTAATGGATTCTTAGGTCGTTTTCAATCCAACCTGATGCATGTTCAGATGTTTGGTACGGCCTGTAGCTCAGTAGGTGGCTGGTCTGGCAACCGAAGCTCCAGCTGGGCTATACTGTCGTTGTATCTTTAACACTTCACCCACCTTGCCTGTCAGCTACAATGTAACTGATCACCAGTGTGTGAATGGGTGAATGACTGTTTGTGTTGTACAGTGCTTTGGGGAGTGTAGAAAGCGCTGTACCATGTTTGTGTAAAACAGTTCTAATTCATTGCATTTATAAATCAATGAGTCATAGCAGTCCTTGAAGGAATGCATATTTTCTGCTACATGTTTTACCAGAGAACAAAACCAAGATTATCTTTTGATGAAAAAAGATGAATGTATTTGGTCAAGTCTTGAAAACAACATTATTGATAATCTATAACCACTCAAAGTACATTTAGCTAATAATTCCACTTTTATCATGAATTTTAGGCTAACATGTTTTAGCTCAGGTTGGTTAGCATGTAGCATGACTACAAAAGGTAACCAGTTGTAGATTTAATGAAGACTTTCTGAAAGTGTTGTTAAATTCCATCCTATTAGTATTTGCAGTTAAATAGGGATTGACTTTAAAAGTTAATGTTAAGATTCAAACAAAGTTGTTTAACGTGTAGAGCTGGAGTATGTGATGAAGATGACTCTATGACACCACATTAGCTCCAAATCTGTAAAACAGACTGACTTAAAGTCATGTTTGTGTTTGCTAAAGCCATCTTGAATGGGGTCTACTCCAGCTATAGATTCAACTATTAATTTCGGAGAGTATCAATAACATTTGTCCAGTAATATTTTGTTAATGAACTCAGACACAGTCAGTAAAACACTACCGCCTACCTTCCATCAAATACACTGCCACTATGTAATTATTTGACCATATTTTGCTCCAACACTGTATTGAATGCTGTTTGGTAGAAATTGGTGAACCACTTATATATTAACAATCTAACAGTTTACTGTTTAGCATTTTAGCTCATAACAGGAAATAAAACAAACTCTCTTCAAAAGAACAAACAGAAAAGAGTTTGGCGTGAGCACATCTGAACAAAAAGCTCTGGACCAACAAGTTCTCGAAAAACTGCCGGTTTCAAACATTCAAACTGCATGCCGTCAACTGAAAACAACCTTAAATCTTTTTCTGTATACTCTGCGTGCACAAATAGATCACTTTTGATTGTTTTGTTTTTAACTGACCAAAAAATCCAACCTCAGATCTGGTTTCTATTAGCTCCACTGCTGCATTATGTGCTTAAAATAAAAATATTTGATTTAGTCCATGCCCACAGGATGCTAAACAATTACCTGCAGCTTTAAAGCAAACCCCTTAATGAGCTTTTCCTTGTGTTTTAGTATATGTTGTATCCACTGGAGAGCAGTGTTGAGCTAATGATGCTCGGCAGCATTGGGCTAATCCCGCCTCTTCACTGGTAAAGGACATGTACTGAAACACACACATACACACACACTTGCCTTTTGCCGTTTTTATAAATGACGCGCTGTTGTCGAGCCCAGTATCCTTATTTGCGAATACAAATTACCTGATTTTCTCAAGCGCTACTGATTTCTCCCAGCAACACTAATGAGAACAAATGATGACTCACACACAGATCTGCTGACACTTCAGGCGCAAAGATCTAAAAATGTGTTTTAATTGATTCATGTTATGGCAGCTGATTATAGTGACCTGATATAGACAAAGAAAAAAAAAATCAGCTGCAAAATAAACATGTTTGAAAAAAGGAATGAAAATCAGCTTTTGGGTTAAGTGGTAATATTTAAAATCACAGCTAAATTGGAGGCAAGAGTCTCTTTTTCTGCAAAAAAATCCCCCATATGTTCTTCATCAATGTGACATTGACATAGTGGCATTCTCTGTTCTCATCTGAATAAACAGACCGGACAGTCAGGGGTCTTTGAAAGCCGGTCAGATTGTCTTTCTGACTCCCAGACTCCAAATACTCCAGGGGATCTAGAATTATAATAGTATCTGTGTGTGTTTGTGCAATCACAGAATCTCTGCTTTTGATATCCTTACCTGCTCTTCTTTTTATGTTTTTTGCATGAAGGTAGTGCTCTTTATCCGCTTGGGTAATCTTTCGTGCACTCCTAACGAGCTTGTCAGGTCGGCTGCATAATGAGGAGTCTAAAGATGAATGTAAAAACGCCTCCATTACACCACTTTCATCCTCTCGTTCATTAGGTTAGCATAAGGTTACAATACATCCAGTCCCCTATGTTGCACACAGAAAATTGCACGTGTCACTGTTGTGCTTTAGTTTGCCATTACACGTGTGTTGTTACCAGGCAAAGCTTAACCTCAACATAACACTCACCTCTAGTCTGTAAATCAGCTTTTCTTTCTGTGAAGCTTGGTGAAAAATTGGAGGGTTTTCTAGTAGAATTTGTATAAAAAGAATACTTTTAAAACCCATGCAGATTAGTTGTGTGTTTTTATGTCCAAGAACAGTGCTTTTGTTACTCCATCTTTGTCTCTCCACCTCTGCCCGTCCCTCGCCTCCTTCCTTCCCTTCATTTCTCTCATTTCTGCACCCCTGTCAAGTGCTTTGTTTGCTGTGACTTTCCATGTGGTTATCTGAGCGGAGACAGTATGCCTCGCCCTGGCACAGGACCTCAGTTTCCACGGCAACTTTATAATTGTTTTGGACGCGTTCCAAACGCCACTGGATACCGAGGCATTATTGATGTCAAAAGAAACATGTATGAAATGAGGAGATGTGGAGGTGTCCATATGGTTCCGTACACAGCCATGCAAAGCCATTTAACGCTGTTTCAATGGGAGTTTTGTGATGCCGCTGAATAGATCCCACATGTGCCGCCGCGATATTTCATAATTTTGGATCTTTCTGTTTCACAAAGGGATAATAGCACGCAATGCAAGCCACTGAGCTGTGCAATAATTTTCCTTTTCGTGTCATTAAGTCATTGTCGCAGTATGTGCTGCTGGATTAAATATGGCAACCTTACTGGATATAATGTGTCCATCATGTCTCTTTAAAATAAAGAGAAAAAGAGTAAGAATTGGGTCCATCTGAGCTCTTGAAGAGAAAAAAAATATATAAAAAAATGTCGACAAAAGGTTGCATTGGATTCACTGACTTCAAGTGGTCTTTGTTTTGACAGGAGAGAGCGTGTGAGTGATCCTCCTCATGGTTGTCACCATAACCATATTGCAACCCCCACCAGCTCTATATCTCTCTCACACACACACACATGCACAGCCTTGCTGCACCTCTGAGCCGCAATCCGTGGCCACATTAACCACAATGCTGCAACACTCATTAAAATAACATATAGTGTCAACAGCAGTGTGGGCCCCAAGTGGATGAACCCAAATGATCCGACCTGTCTCCAAACGAGAACTCTCCATCCGGAAGAGGTCGGCTTCTCACAAGATGTTTAGGAAACTCTGACTCGTCTTTTACATTTTGTTTTATCTCAAAATATGTTGTAAAAATGGAACTGAAACAAGGCCCTGACTGATCTTTTTTTCCCCCTCTGATCTCGAGCCTTCCCTCCCTCCGCTTAATTTATGACCTGCGAGGAGAAACCCAGGGAGTGAGAAGTGAGTGAGACTGGTTTGAAAGCCGTGAATAGGGAAGGGGCAACAGGCCCTCCAAATAACACAAAAGAGGCACCACAGCTGTTTGGAGGCGACACAAGCCTTCGCAAAACACCGTCGTCCCCCAAACCTGCACTTGTTCTGGAGTAAATACAGTAATGCAATTATTAGAAAAAAATGTTGGTGTAAAACAAAACCTGGTCTTGGTATTGAAATGTAAAGTTCAAGTGGGTAAAAGTCTAAATTTGTAAAAAAAAATTTAAAATTTAATGCAAAAATTTGCCATATTTTCTCTCTGCGAGGTGGATAATCAAATAGCAAGATTGTCTGTCAGGTATTATTTATTCCAGTTTGACAGGTTGGTTAAAACAGTACAGGAAAAATATAGTCAATTATTCTGTTTACAGTCATTTTTATAGTCACGTTTCAGAGATTCCACAACGGTTTGATGGTTATTGAATTTCAAATAATTCTGTAGATTATTCCAAGCCATTGGTGCAATGAATATAAATGACCCCCTGGAAGCTCAAAGCATAGGTTTCATTTGTTGACGTTAGAAACGTCACTAAAAAACTAGGAAGTCTTTCTAGAATGGATTGTGAAAAAAGTACCCAAAGAAATGCATTGAACTGAAGACCAGGTAAACATAGTCGAGGAAAGGTAAGAAAAGAAAAGTTGTATTACCAAAAGTTTTTCTGACATTAAACATGAAGCTAGACTTATTATTAAAGTAAAAATAAAAAAGTAAAAATCACAATTTTATGTTTAACTTTGTCATCAAATTCAAAATGAGGCTTAAAAAAATGTCTTCATCAATTAAAGTCCTAAATATTTGAAACAACCTCAATCGCTGGGCATAGTAACAATACTCTGATTATGTTAAATTGGAGATCAGCTTATCAAAACAGGTGTTCCACAAGGTTCCATTTTTTTACCACTGCTATTTTGCCTGTCATTATCAAATGTTTGTAGATGACACTGCTGTGGGATAAAAGTTTTTGATACACACAATTTTTCTAATTCTCCCATTTACAAAGAATGAAGAGTTCTGTAATTTTCAGCATAGGAACACATCAATAGGAAGAGATAATATCCAGAAAATCACACTGTCTGATTTTGAAATATTTAATTAGCATTTTATGGCATGACATAAGTATTTGATCTCCTACCAACCAGCAAGAATTCTGTCTCTCACAGACCTGTTAGTTGGTATTTAAGAAGCCCTCCATTCCTCCACTCATTACCTGTATTATTTGCACCTGTGTGAACTTATTACCTGTATCAAAGACACCTGTTCACACACTCAATCAGACTCCAACCTCTCCACCATGGAGAGCAACGAGCTGTCTGAGGACACCAGGGACAAAATTGTAGATCTACACAAGGTGTGGATGAGCTACAGGACAATAGGCTAACAGCTTGGTGAGAAGAAACAACTGTTGGAGCACTTGTTAGAAAATGGGAGAAACTCCAGATGACTGATAATCTCCTTCAGACTGGAGCTCCATAAGGTCTGGCCTGGTGAAGAATCATTGATCATCAGAAAGGTGAGGGATCAGCCCAGAACTATACTGGAGGACCTAATCAATGACCTGAAGAGCAGGGACCACAGGGTCAAAGGTCACCATTAGTAACACTACGCCATCTTGGATTAAAATCCTGCAGCAAGGTTCCCCTGCTCCAGCCAGCACAGGTCCAGGTGTGTCTGAAGTTCACCAAAGACCACCTGGATGATCCAGAGGAGGGATGGGAGAAGGTCATGTGATCATGAGACCAAGATAGAACTTTTTGGTATAAACTCTACTGACCATGTTTTAAAAGGATACTATGCAGTTTTGCTTGTTTTGGCTCCCCCTGGTGTCCGTTTTAAATCACTGCCATAAAAACGTTATCGTCTTTGGTCAGAAACACCTGAATCTAACTGTTGAAATGTCTCGTCAGCTTTCACTGCTTTCTACTGGAGCGGTTCGTCACTCATTCAAAGAAATCAGCTGTGTTCAAGCAGGGAGAGA
Source organism: Callopanchax toddi (assembly GCA_006937965.1). Lineage (NCBI taxonomy): Eukaryota > Metazoa > Chordata > Actinopteri > Cyprinodontiformes > Nothobranchiidae > Callopanchax > Callopanchax toddi. The sequence goes on from SSNR01000081.1 coordinate 1,710,341, forward strand.
TGACATTATTACATGTATTGTGCAATTTTGGGTAGCAACCTCCTTCTCTCAGTAGGAGCACTGAAGATTGGTCGTGGCTGAGTCTTCCAGCATGACAATGACCTGAAACAGCCAGGAAAACTAAGGAGGCTCCATAAGAAGCATGTCAAGGTCCTGGAGTGGCCTAGCCAGTCTCCAGACCTGAACCCAATATAAAACCTTTAGAGGAGCTAGAACTCCTGTTACCCAGTGACAGACCTGAATCCTGAAAGATCTGGAGAAGCTCTGAATGAGGAAGTGGGTCAAAATCCCTGCTGCAGTGACCTGGTCAAGAACTACAGGAAACATCTGACCTCTAATAAACAAAGGTTTCTGTACCAAATATTAAGTTCTATTGAATAAAATACTTATTTCATGCAACAACAAAAAAATCATTAAAAAATATCAAACATGATTTTCTTTTTTTTATAGCGTCTGTCTCTCATAATTGAGGTGTACTGAAAACTACAGACCTCTTCATTCGTTGTAAGAATGAAAACTTGAAAAAATTGCATTTGATCAAAATTTATTTTCACCACTGTATATCTGTAAATACTCTACAGCTAATATGGAAATATTTGAAGTCTCATCGTGGTTTTTGGACTCTGATTTGAACTAAAACTGTCGACAACGTGTGCAACGATTTAACTGTTGACATTAAGCAGATAAATTACAACATCTGAGTGCTGCTCCAGGCACATATTAGGAAAAGTTTCAAAATTGTAATAAATGTACCTAAATGAGATAATAGATCTTTTTATAGATGTAACTGATAGATTTCCATTTGGATGGACCTAGCAGACTGGAGTGAAGAATCTTTGTGAACTGATCCTTTGCTTCCACTAAAATCTTTTTTTTTTTTTTTTTTCAGAATCCAGAGTTGAAAGTTCAGCTCAGTGTTTTCATGGCCTATTAGAATTTATTTCCCATGGAGTTTGCTCCCTGTTCTCTTTCTGCTGCACATACAGGACACCTGAATCTTTTTGTTTGACATATTTTGTCATTTAGCGATGCATGTTGTGAAACCACATGTACTTCTAGCATGTATATGTGTGTTATCAGCATTATATCTATTTTATTTAACTTATTTTTATATCTGGGTGCAAGAGTCTAGAAGTGTGGAAGATTTTGAAGCTACAGTTTTTAGAGAAAACAGAAATTTGTGATGCTACAGAGCTAAGTAGCTCTCCTCATCCATCCACACAGAGAGTATCCAGAGCCATCTGCAGACCTCGATCCATCCCCTAAGCACAGGGGAACACAAAGGTGTTATTTTTCAAAGCTGGCCCTGTCCACCTCCTGCCGTGGGTGCGCGGCTGCAGTTCAAGGGAAGGTGGGAAACTTCTGAGGCCCTGTTCCCCTCGTAGCCCCCTCCCTGTCGCCTGCCTCCCCAGGGGCAGCCCTTTGAGGGTGTCATAACAGCGGCCTGTATAACATGGGTTACTGCTGACGGCGGTTGGTCACAGTTGATGAAGCCTTTAAAGCAGCTTCCCCTTCTCATGGTTTCTGTTAAAATTCTGGAGTGTGGGACCGTGGTCTGGCTCCCTTTCAATTACAAGATTCTGAAGCGGAGCACAGTCCTGCATTTTGACTTGTGAGAAGTAGAGGGTGCTCCAACTCCATGTTTGACTAGAACGCTCTTCAGTGCATTACAACCCTACATTACCTCCCCAGTTGGAGGGGGGAGGCCTCCTCTCCATCTTAAAGCTTATAAGTTGTCTTCTTTGTGTTTTGTTCTACTTGGTGGTTTTTATTTCACAAAGACGAAAAGCCTCCATGAAGTCTATGAAATGAGCTGTAAATGGTCAAAGCTGCAGAACGTGCAGCTGTTGTGGTACCATCCTGTTGTCTGTGTGTGCTGCTCGGTTGAAGACTGGGAGGGGTGCACGAGGTAAAATGGGACAGAAAGCCACGACGGTGTGGTGGTAATAGCATGAGAGGGTGTAACGCAGCACCTGGTACTCACCTCTTTCTCCACAGAGTCCCCGTGGACATGGCGTCCCGCTGGCGCACCGTAAAACTTGATTGTGGAAAACACCGTCATGCTGGGACTGATAAAGGCAGAAAAAATGGGAGAAGCTCTTATTTTCAAATTTGGTTGCAGCAGCAGAGGAGGAGAGAAATTGTTTCTCAAATGCTGCTTTTATTATTTTTAGAGGTCTTTTTATAATTAATGACAATTAATGCTGGATGGATTTAATGTGCTCCCATTATGCATTATTCTGTATGTTGCACTGCTGCTTTTAATGTTCATTATTATCAAAATGATTCAACTTGTTTGAACATGTTTTTTTTCTGCTGTCTGTTTTTATTCATAACATCTCAAAAATAATTACTTTGGAGTAAATTTATATTAAATAAAAGACATTTAGAGATTGATCAGGTTGTGGCATGCTTAATACAAAATATGTTTTTGTTTTAAATTTACAGATGCAACACACAACTATAACTTGCTAAATCTTTAATGGGAAAAATATGTTTAGAGTGAAGTATAAATGCAGTAAACGTTCAACCAGGAACACCTCAAAGAATTGTGAGTTTGCTGTGTTTTCTTTTTCCAGTTTCCAGGAGTGTGTCGAACTTGGCCGGGCCAGACAAACACAGCGAGGCCGCCATGTTGCCCTGTGTGAGTCAGTGTCAGTGCAAAGAGCAAAGGCCAGAGCGGTTCAGGACTTCTCCTCAGGCTGCAGACTGCCAACATGTGGATAAGGTGCTGGGAGGGGACCTGAGGAGGCCCGACGGTGCACAATGCTCCTCTGTTCTTTCTGTTTCTGCCCTGCAAACACACACACTCCTCATTGCCCTTCTCTCTCTCTCACACACAAACACACACAGACACACTTGCATGCATGCTGAAGAGTTCTCTCCACGCAGTTGGGAAGACAAGGGTCAGTGACTGGATGCTCCCAGCTGAGTCCTTCAGCCCTTCTCTGAAACACACACACACACACACACACACACACACTCATCCTCACATTGTTAATGCCTTTTTCCATGCTGGTGATCGGTACTAAGCTTTAGCTTCAATGCAGCCTCCATTTCCCCCCAATAACTCCAACATCAGCCAAATAAATGTTTTTCTAATTTTGGAATAAATTATTTAAAATACAAATATTAAACAAAAACTAATAATGCAGATCACAATTTATTTTCTCTAAGAAAAAAAAGAGGTTTTAGTGTCTTATTTTTATTTTTAAATAAATGAGTTCATGTCAAGCCATTTCTGTAGATTGCACACACAGCGTTCAGTCCTGGAGCCAAATAACCATCAGCCTGATATCTCACTTTAGGATGCTCTTAAAATGACTTTGTGAGATCCTTTTCTCTTTTTATATCCCAATAATTTAGCTCTCAGGATTCAGGAAAATCAAAACCAGACTTCCCAGATATTTGAAAATAAAGAATTTCATTAGTCTTATAAAGAATGTCCTGCCGTGGGACACTGGGAGGTTCTCAGCTCCATTTTATAACAAAGCTTTGTAGAATTATAGTTAATTTGCAATAAAAAAAAAAAACAAAACAGCATGGATGAAGTGATCAATTCATTTATGAGTTAATGACTGCACTGACAAAACATCCAATTTTCCAAAACTGAGAAACACGCGGTCAGCAGATGATTCCACTGGCATTCGTCTAAATGAATAACCTCTACAGCGCTGCCGTATCGATCACAAATACAGTAATCCTGCAGTTAATCATTAGTGTCAGAATCAGAGAAACATAACCCAGCCAGGCTGTGTGAGTGTGGGGGGTTAGCAGAGGAAGTGGAATGCATACGGATTGGGAAGGCTGATCCCTCTGCAGCGTTGACGTCAAGCATCCATCTACCGGTGTTATTCCTTAATCTGATTCACTTGGCTGCTCAGCAGACCCGTGTTGCCTGTTGGAAAGGTTTTACGTGTGTGATGGATGCTATTGTCAGAAATGCCAAGGTCAATATGCGACACAGCAGCAAAACAGAAAGGACTTTTTTTTTTAATTCCAAAAGTGCTTCCCATGTATCATCAAGTCTGCGGTCTGACCTTCCTTCCCTCTGTAATAACATTCAGCGCGAGGACGACCGCTGGGCGTGCGCTCATGGGTTGGCGCTGATCTCTTAAACGGGTCACGGCGCTGCCGAAAAGAGGCCCGTGTCACTCATGACAGTGTGCAGGGATATTACTTACACTGAGACAGATTTGGAAATGGAGTTGCTCTGTCTGGCACAAACTCTGGGTGACAATTACATCTTGATTCGAGCATCTCGACCGAGGGGCCGCCGTTTGATGCTCGCTCTGTCTGTGCAGCGGCAATTAGCCTCTACGGAGGCGCATCAGCAAATCATGGTGTAAACAGATTGAGAGTAATGAAATGACAAATTTGGCAAATGACAAACAGCAGTAGTGAACTTGTTGCCCAAACAGAAACTCAATAGGACAATTTATCAGTTTGACTGACAGCGGCTTCGTTTTGCTTTACGTTCTACAGTTTACACTCCTCAGCATCACCTCTATTCTCAGCTCAGGCGGGTGTTATCTTACCACATTATGGATGGGCGAACATTCTCTAACGTCAACGTACTGCAAATATGGATCAAAACTTTATGCACAACAGGAGATCATTTGAATTAAAGTTATTGAAAACTATCTGCATACAGGCCTTTAACTCTCACACCAATTAGAAAGCAATTTCCTGTTACTCATTTTGTGTTATAATGTAAAAATATTTGTATTAATATAAATTTTAGTTAAAAATGCTCAAACCTCCATATTTTTAGAAATGTTTATGCAGGTAGTTGTTTTTTCAAGTCCAGTGCCTTTTAAACATGCTTCAGTAAGATAATAATAAGACAAAAATGTGCTGCATCAAGACCTGCCCAGTAAAGGGTTAAAGGAAGAAAATAGTTTGACAAATCACCCTCATTATTTAACCATTAAAGATATGCAAAAAAGAAGAAATCATTTTATTTTTTTGCATGTTTCTATTTATTCAGGAAAATAAGTTATATTATAATGTAAGGAAATAATAATTTTACTGTAATAAAAATGTAAGATTTATTTTTTATTTTTTTTACCTGCTTTTAGTTTTTTTGTAAAGTTTAGAGCATTCTTTAATATATCTATCAACATCTACCCTTAAAGGCATACTCAGTAGCCAGGTAAACAATGTAGCTTTTAACGTTTTTTTAAAAGCCTCTTAACAACGTTCCAACATAGTATAGCCATAAATATATTGTGGAGATTAAAAAAAACCCCGAAAGAAATCAATAAAGTAGTTGTCCCGCAGTTCTCTAAAAACTTCAGCCAATCCTATTGTTCAGACCGAACGATAGGATTGGACAATCCAGCTGTCTGTCTGCCGCATTTCCGCACTGCTTGGATTCACCAATAATCCGCCCGGACACATTTTCCGTCTGAACATCCCGGAAGTGAAAGGAGGACAGAATTAGCCGGTGGTCAGTGCTTTCATTTTAAGATAAAAATACCAGAGTCCCCCCAAAAAACACATTTTCAGCTAGCAGAAAACTAAAATCATTTGGAGGTGAAAAGAGGAAAAGCTGGGGGAACGTTTCTATGGCTGATGTTAGACTCTGCATTGTTATCGTCGCAAAACGGGGTCCCATGTCCGTGGGAAGGCTGGCGTACCGATTATACCCAACGGGAGGGGTGAGTGCTCCGAGTCGTGTTTCTGTAGCGAGACCTAGCTTGTTTATCTGGCTACTGAGTATGGCTTTAAAGGGTTAAAGAAAAAAAACATTTTGATAGTGTGATACCCAGTAGTATTTTCTAAAATAAACTGCTGGTTAATTTGGACAAATATTAGATCAGAAATATATTTTCTTCTAGATCTGCATAAACCACTGCTTCTAATGAGGATCAATAATGTTATAATTAATTAAAACTGTTAGAAGGTCTTAAACGTGGGCTTGGATTTGTTAATAATTTTAGTTCTCATGACAACTAGTTAGGTCTCAGATGGCACAAACTAGCTGTTAGCTCTAGGTAGCTATGACCAGCTAGCCAGTGGCAGCTACTCAGTACCAGAGGTGGGCAGTTCCAGCCCTTCGGAGTGACTATCCTTCATGTTGGATCGGTTTTCTGGCTGCTTCAACACCAGACCTCAAAGGGTTAAATTACATCCTAAGCATACACATTCAGCAGAAGCTGGTGGAAGTGTGTACTATTTCTTTATGTATCAAAGTTTCATAAATGTTTCAAATGATAGTTCGGTTCGGGCTGCATGGTGGTGCAGTTGCTAACACTGTTGCCTCGCAGCATGGAGGACATCGTGGGTTCGCTTCCCCAGCTCGGCGGCCTCTCTGCGTGGAGTTTGTATGTTCTCCCCGTGCATGTGTGGGCTTTCTCCGGGTACTCCGGCTTCCTCCCATGGACCAAAAACATGTTAGTTGTTTGTCTCTGTGTGGCCCTGCGATGGACTGGCGACTCGTCCAGGGCAGTGTTAATTTTGGCATGAAATTTTAATTTAGTTTTAGTCTTAGTCTTTTGACTAAAATTCTTTTTCATTTTAGTCTAGTTTTAGTCGTCCAATTTATTTTAATTTTAGTCTAATTTTAGTCGACTAAAATTCTGAACTATTTTAGTCGACTAAAATAGTTCTGAATTTTAGTCGACTAAATATAAAATAGGCATATTTCACTAATATTAATATATTTTCCTCTGGTGCGTTTATTTTACATTTCTTTAAATGAATTGGGGTAACACTTTACTTTTATTAACATTAGTGCATTATTAAGTATTATATAAACAAATGGGCTCTTTATCAACGTTCCCAATATTGTTAATGACCCCAATTATAAGACACAGCCCTTTCCAAGACTAATCTTCAGAAAAAAAAACTAAATTCACTTTTAAAATAAACTATTTTGTTGAAAATCTGACTAAGTAGTTTAAATATTATCTTATTTAGAGACCTTTAATATTTTTTTTATTAATTCAATCACAAAGATCTGTAATTCATATTCTACTGTGTGTTGAGTTCTGTCAGGAAAGACACTAGTGGTCCTGAGCAAATAAATACCACAATAATGCAAACTGTCAGAACTTTGCTCATGACGTGTCAGATCAAAAGTCTGCAGGCTTTAACTCACAGAGTCTGATCAGCTGTTCTCACGCTGCGGTCCGTCTCCTCCCACAGAACGTGATCGCCACAACGCTCCGTCTTCCGTCATTTCACTCCATAACTCCATGTTTCCTGTCTCCCTGACAGCTGTTTGATCCTCTGCTGCATTCATCACTATTATCTTAAAATTAGCGTCATAACTCTGCCTCCGTTCTGTTCATGTGACCCACTTTTAATAAAGTCTGTTCCTGTCGCTCTGCTGTTTACAAATTCCAGCGCGTCTCGACAAGGCAGACTCTTATTGGTTTCTTTCTCATCTACTTCCGCCTGTTACGTTTGCTGATTGGTTCCCTTCTCTAGTCCCGCCTGCTCCGATTGCTGATTGGTTCTTTGGTATGTTCGTCAAATTCTTCCCGCTTTCTGATTGGATTTCGTCACTGTCAATTCTCGTCTCGTCTTTCGTTCCTGACGAAAAGGTCCGCCGATTTAGTCTTCGTCATCGTCTTTTTCCGTTTTATATTTTTGAATTTCATTTAGTTTTCGTTCGGCAAAATATATTCGTGACGAAATAAATAACGAAAATATTTCGTCTACGAAATTAACACTGGTCCAGGGTGTGCCCCGCCTCTCGCCCCTTGACCGCTGGAGGTAGGTACATCAACTTCAGAGAGTTGAACAAAAAAAAGTCTGACTGCTAAACTTGGCAAAAAATACATTAGAGACTGGAGTGACGAACGTGCACAACTGTAGAGGTGGGGTTGGGAGGGGGGAGAAGGGATGTATTGGGAGGGACCTTGGTAAAATGGATTCAAATAATTCTCTATTGGTTAAATTCTCCAGACAGCAGCTTTAAGTTGTGTATATTTGTGTAAAATTTAGATTCTGATATTTGAACATTTTACAACACTATTGGTTCTATGATGATGACATGCTACTCCAAGAAAGTCTTTCTGAGTTTGTATGTTGTAATCAGAGCGTCTTTGTCCAATGTTTGTGCATCAATTTCACATTGCATGATCGAGCAGCAGAGCAAGAAAACCTCCAGGTTTCCACCCAGAGATTGAAGCACTTTTCTCTGCCAAACCCCCCCACAAAGACGAGGATAACAACAGAGTCCACACTGCTAAGATCTATTGTTCTCAAAGAGCTTCAGGGGCTCTAACTATAGCCTATATACTGTCTTAACCAAAAATCTCCAAATTTAGGACAGAAGTTACATTTACAAACTGATTATTATTTTTTTACATTTAAACATAACATAAAAATTCAATTAAATTAATTTTGTTCAACAATCTATCCTAACCAATCCTCAGTGTAATTTATCTTAATTATGCTCCATCATCTTAAAAATAAGACATTTCTATTGATTTTTTCTTTTAAAAGTCACTTTAAAGTTTAATTATAGTTTGATCAAAGAAAAAAACGAGGTTACATCACAAGTTTTAACGAGCTGTTACCACCCAACAAGGTGGACATCACACCCTCAAATCCCTTTCTTTTCCCTAAGTGATGTAAGGAAATGGCTGTTAACCCAAGTGGCGTTTCCCCACTGAGTCCTCATCTCCGACTGTCCACTGATTCGCTGCTCCCTCTGGGAAGACTGACCTCCTCAACCACCTGTGGACGACCCCCCTATGCACAGTCAAATCTGCTCACAGGAAGGAACCAGAGAGGAGAAAATCACGTTGTTAAGGCTCTGCACAGACGTGCTGCAGGCGCTCTGTCCGGCTTCCTTTTCTCACTAAGGCCGAGGGATGAGAAATACCCCAAGTCTTAGAAAATGACTTCAATTAAGCATACTGTTAATCACTATCGCTCAGAACAAAAGTCAAGCTGAGAAATCCCTTGATGGAAATTGTTATAATTGCCCTAACAACAGGGATGAATATTTCTTCCTGCTTAATTACATGTGACTTAATATTTAAATATACCATTTGTGGGTTTTAAAGTTTCTTAATCTCTGCCATTAATTTTAAATATCTAGCATTTGGAGCGGCGGGGGTGCGGACAAATACCTTTTACTGTGCGGCTGGTTACATGTGGCAGGTAACGCTCGCAGAATGTCAGGTATGTATTATGCACGAGGCGCCGCTGACAGGGTGCGTATACCTCGACAAGAACGGGTAATTGTGCTTTTGCTCTTTAGGTAAGTGGGACTGATCCGCGTAACAGATTGACTCGGAGCGCTGACATAAACAGCGGCACTTTTCGAACTGATGCAGACTGGATTTCCAACACTGTAACAAAGAAAATGTCATGGAGGATTCAAACTTTAAAGATCCATCCTTTTGCAAGTCTTATTTCACTTTTTTATATATATTTTTAATATGTATTTAAAAAATACTTGAAACTGGTATGTTTGCTAACTTTGAGGATCCGTAATGCCTTAGATAAGTGAATATAGCTGTGGACCTTTAATGTAATGATGAATATTTGATCAATTATAGAAGAACTTGAGATGTATTGAGCTTGTGATTCTCTGATAGTGAGAAGTAATGTTGAAAGCTGACTAAAACTTTTATAAAAAGTATTAATAATATTTTATTATAAAACTTTCAGCCGTTTCAGAGTTTACAGTGACTGAGAAACATGCAATTTTTTACAAAAATCAGTCAAAAAGTAGCTTTTTATTTACTTTTCACATAAACAAATCACAAAGTGTTTTTTGAAAAAATATTAATTAATTTAATGAAAAATAGTAAATGATAGGAGAGAAATGGTTAATGTATTTATTCTGGGATGGATTGGTTTGAACGTTTGGCACAGGTAATACATTCCATCCAGTAGCACACATATATTTTATTTTCCTACATTTTGAAAACAACCACGACTTTCACTTTTTGCTCTCTACATCAAATAGCATGAATGGCTACAGAATGACACACAGCTAAAAGCTCTGGCTGTTTGTTTCCAATCAGAAAAACATTCCTGATCCAATGTAATCCAATGTAGCAATGAGGGCTGCAATATGGCAAGCAGTTAAGCCTTATCATGCTCAGCTAAACAAGCTACGGCACACCATTCATGTATTTTTTGGTTGATCAAAATAACTTTTCCACACTCGGACTCCCTAAATAAGAAGTTTGACTATTTTCACATTGGGAAATGGTATAGAGTTCTGTTTTTATTTTGCCACAAATTTAGATCACATTAACTGAAGCAAACACTCCATGCTTTTTATTTTGTTTTCTTTGGTTTTTCTAATATTTTCAAAAAAAAACTTTCTGGAATTTATCAACCTTTCCTCTTCGACACATGTGGGACAAGGTTTACAATTCAGACTGAAAGCAAAAGCCAGAATAAGTCACTTTTTTATTTTATAATGAAGATACCAGCTGACCAGTCCTGCTCTTTAGACCCTCCTCTCTAGCTGTGGATCAGTGAAGGATTCTGATTCTAGGAGGTTTTGTATCTGTTTTAGAAAAACATTGTACCAAACCTGCCCTGGCCCAAGACCCTAATACCAAGGTATTTACTAAAGTGTGACTCAGCCATATCAGTCCTGTGGTACATCACGTTGTTGGGCTAAAACCTTGTGTTTTAATTTTTCAAGGTTTACATGAATTGGCTAGCCTGGATAGCCAGACTAAATACTGTATGTGGATATATATTCTGACCACGATACATTGAAATGACTCATTCATAGGGGCGGGATGAATGGTTGTCAATCAAACTGTCTTCACACGCTATTGGATTGTACAAGGACCAATCAGAGACGTTTAGCAACAACCGGAACCAGCTGGTAAATTAAACTTTTACCATATCCTGTCAGCAAAGCAGCCAATACAGTCTTTTTCAAAATAAAAGACTTAAGTTCCTCTATCTCTTCACGTCTTAAAGAAAAGCCCAAATCTAAATCGTCTAAAGTTGATGACAAACCCGTTTCAAACAAACGTGGTTCCTGAGCTGCCGCCATATTGTTTAATTTCAAAGTTGAAGCTCTGCCGTCATCGGCTAATCCCGCCCACCAAACCGTTAGAACGTTGTGATTGGCCCAGTACGAGACTGACCGGACCAATCAGTGGGCTGCAGAGGTTCAAATGGAGAGTGGCTAGACCAAAGACTGCAGAGCAGAACTGATGGTCTCGTACACTATGAATCGGCTCTATTGGTTATGTTTTACATCTATCAGTGGTGTTATGGGCGACTTTGTTTTTTTTTAAGTGTCAGAAGGAGGTTGTTACCAGTTACCACCCAGGGTCTCTTATTTGTAAAAGAAACACATTTTTATTTCCTGAAAAGCTGAATTTTAAGGTTTTGTTCTTGAATCAGTTTAAGTTAAAGGTCAAGCAGCACTGTTTTCCTAAGTGAAGCAGAATTTAAGCTTCTCTAATTGTGGAACAATTCCTAACACTCAAAGTAATTCTGACCATTTAAAAGTGTCCTTTAAAAATGGTACAGCTGAGTGTCATCAGCATACATTGGACCAAAAGAGAGTACATTAAGAACTGGTCCCAGAACAGAACCCTGTGGAACACCGTATGACAGTTCAGTGGTATATGACCTGATTTAGACACTCACTAAGGTTCTGTCCTGTAACAGGAGAACCACTTTAGAACTTTGTATGAAATCCCAACAAACCATAGAGTTGTTTAATTTGATTGTGATCAACAGTGTCAAAAGACCTAACAGAACTAGGACAGTAAACTCCTCACACGCTGCATTCTTGCCATGCCATAATGTTCATGAAATGTTAATTCCCTCCTGTTTTCTTCTCTTGCTGTGGTCCGCTGGGGACTCTTGGCATGGTTTCTTGACCTGGGGTTGCAACCCCGTGTCCTGGCCTGAAGCCAACAGTGAGTCTTCCAATCTGGTCACCTAAATCACCACCTCGTCTAATTGGCCAAATCGCCCGCTGCTCTCTGCACCCTGCTGCTGCGAGGCAAAGGCCTTCTCAGGAATCAGATGTTTGCTAACTGTTAATGCTTGGTCAGAGATGCTTCAATTGGAACAGAAAGGTCATGGGATCTAAAGGAGAAGGTTTGCATCAATATGGAGTAATAAAACGAAAAGTTTTTTCTCTCAGCTCACGTTTGACTATAAAGGGTGAGTTTTTATGTTTAGAGCAATTACTGCGATAAACACTTAAACGGCATTGTCACTTATCAGGAGCTGACAACAGGCTGAAGTGCTGCAGGGCTCCCAAATGCAGAGAAATGCAAAGACAAGCAAACAACAAACAAGTGTTCACACACACATACACACACAACTTAAGCAGGCCTTTGGGTCACGCAGTGTGAGTGAAAAACGAAGACTGGGAGTGAGTGAGCAGCTGCAGGAGCTGTGGGGTGGGTTGGGCCTTACGGCGAGCAGTAAGGGGCTGGTGGGGGGAGGCTTCGGCGATGGAGGAGGCTGGGGAGGGCTGCGGGGAGACCCGGAGCAAGGGGCCGCCTGTTTAATTGGAGCTCATTTACACAGCAGTGGAGCAGGAGACACCTGAAGGGCCTTCCCTGCCTTATCAGCTAAATGGCTCCCACTCCCCCTATTCCGCGAGTCGAGTTTTGTTTACTCAAACGTATCTCTGAGAAACCGCCTCCACCTCAGATATTACTGGGTTTGTCTTCAAAGTCTGTCTCCTCCTTATGTACGAGGCTCAGAAGATACAGCTTTAAACTAAAGGAAAACAACGTCTTTCACAAACTGGTGTTCAAATTGAACATATTGACAAAAATAAATATATAGAAAAAGTAGCAACAGTTCAGAAAACATGAAAAAAAACCTGAATATGAAAAAATACTCAGAAAATCTGATATTTATTAAAAATGCACTATTTATTGTTAAGTGTTAATAAAACAATCATAATTGTATGTAATTACATAGTAATACATCAATTTAGACAGTTATGTTGTTTTGTTAACATTTTATAGATAAGAAATGAGATTAAATAATGCACTTTTTGAATATTTGAAGACATTTGTGTTTTTTCTGTTTCTTTTCTTTTCCCGTTTAAAGATCGTTTTGTTTTTGCTACAGAAACAATGCATGTTTAATAAAATCAATTAAATAAACTGATAAAATGTATTCTTGCCACCTGCAGTACCTGGATCTTCCACTAGAGCGATGTTTAGGAATGCATATTTGACATTCAGTACTGCAGGTTTTTGAGGAATGTACTAATCTTGTTAAGGAAGTAGAGGTCTTAGAAGCATAATACATACTAATATAAGGAAAAGAAAAAAAAACTCTAAAGTTTTTGTATTATGCATTTATTTTGTTGGTTGAAATAACTATTTAGTGTATTTTTTTTCTATATTGTTGCATGTATCTAAAATATGCTGCTGTTTTATTCCTGATTTTATGGCATTTTTTGAAGAACATCTATATTGTTCAACTCTGAGCCTTTCACAGTTCTTCCAGTGAGGTCATGTGAGTACATAACCACCATATTTAGAATTTTAAATGATATGTACCTTTAACTTATATTAAAATAATAAAATCAGTTTGTGTTGACAGTAAGACCCGCTGTGGAGTGTTTGTTAAAAGCAGGTAGCGGATGGCGAGGTGGAAAGGAGGTGGCAGAGAGGAAGGGGAGAGGATGATGAGGAAGAAGAGGAGTCAGGAGAAGGAACAACTTACTGTAATCATAGTCATGTTCAATCAGACACCTGCTATTAAGTTGATAAATACACTTTTCCCAGTGTGAGTCCGGATACACTGAGTACCCCTAAGGCACTGTTCTGCTCTTTAACTACCTACTCTGCCTGGCTTCTTCACTCAACCACCAACTCTCTTCCCCATTAACTCACATTTCATCCAGCCTCGCAAGATGTCCCGAAATCCAGTCCTTATAGGGCGCTGTATGATTGACTAAATGTAGTCTTTAACAGTGGGGCAGAGAACAGATTTGGTGAGTGGGTTTTTCAGGCTTTTGGAAAGTGAAAAGGCAGGGAGTTGGGCACATTTTTGGTCCATTAGTAAGTACTATTTCACTCTTTTTTTCTCTCATGCTTACGGTAATAAGAAAAAATGGGATCGTGATGCGTGCATGTGTGTGTGTTGTGGTGGAGGAAAAGGCAAGAAGGGCACACAGACAAAGCTTCTTGCCTCCTTAATCTCTTGTCTCGCCTTTTCAGCTCCAGTCGGTGCCCACATGCTGGTAACGGGGCCAAGAGGACGCCCCCTGTCGCGAATCTTACTCAGCATTGTGTCATGGGCGCCACGACACCTGATAAACATTAAGTACAGGCTGTGATACCTAAGTGTTATTATTGTTGTTTATTCACTTTATGTCTCATTAGTGCAACAGCCACCCCAGCTTGTCTGCAGCTGTTGTTACAGGAATTTGCATGCTTAGAACTCGTCTTCGTGGCATGCAAATCTGGCGTGCAAGATGACTTCCCTTTGGATCAGAGGAGCGAGTTAAAGGGCATTCTGCAGCCCCGACAGTTAAGGAAGGTGATGCTAATTGGATGCAATTAGCAACTGCTATTTAGGTGTTTTTGATAACCAATAAACATCTTGTTTTTGGTTCTTTTGCCACAATTATAGAAACTGATTTGCAAATCGTATCAGATCAAAAATGCAGAATCGGTTTGCATCTACATATTTTATGTGTAAATAAAATTCCTGAGCTAATAAGTCCGTAGGCATGTGTAACAATATTGTATTTGAGTAGCCTGAACTTCTTATAACAATATTATGAATGTTCCAAAGAATGAACAAAACCAACTTGTGGAAACAGCATGGTTAAAAGCCATGCCGCCCAGTCGAATCCAAACTTGCTTTGAAAGTTGAATATCCTGTGTACATTGTCCTGAAAATGTTTTCCTTAAGTTCCTTTGAGCCTTAAAAGAAAATTCATAACTTTGTGGTCAAAGTTCAAAACCATCCCCCGGTCTGAACATCTGAAAAAGGGAAGAAAAAAAGCATAACATACAAATCCTCTCCAAACGTCGCACATGTCTCTGATTGAGTTGCAAACTGGTTGAGACGAGATGCGTCTGGAGGCATCAGAGGGGGGTCTCTCTCTCCGCCTTTCTCTTCCATCCTTCTCCTTTCCTCTTTCTTTCCATCTATCCATATTAGATGAGTGGAATTCATCATCTGTTGTGAGGACACGGCACATGATACAAGCATACAAGCCGGCCGCTATATCACTGGGAATGAATGAACGACCCCGCATTGACCCGAACGGGGCAGGAAAACACATGTTCTGCTGGTCTTGGCTGGCTGGCTACCTGCGGAGAGGGTTGGGAATTCCTCCAGCAGGAGGGATGGGAAAAGGTGGAGGAGGAGGAGGAGAAAGGGAGTCCTTCTCCATGTGTCTCCTTTGCCCTCACATTAACTTGAAGAGCATATTGTGTTCTTTTATGACTTGCGTCTTGTTGAATATGATTTCGGGGATGGTTTCAGGCTTCAGATGATGCATCTTCTTCATAAGGAGGGGAACAAAACATGAATCTGTGTTATTATACCGGGGAGTAAAGCTTAAGGTTAATTAGGATTATGAGATACGGTTTGATAATGATATGACAAAATATGATACAAATGATGCAATATGACACAAAATAATACAATAGATGCAATAGGGTTACAATTTGACATAAAAGTATATTACATTGTATTATGCATACATATACACACACAAAATTCTAAAACTGATGAAATATTAGAATCTGATGTGAAAGAATACTATTTGATGTAAAACTATACATGTTATGATACTAAATAATACAAAATTATATGAAATGTTACAATCTGATATGAAATAATATGATTTGATACTCAATGTCAACATGCGGCTGCGTGGTGGCACAGTTGGTAGCGCTGTTGCCTCACAGCTAGAAGGTCGTAGGTTTGATTCCCGGCTCTGGCCTCTCTGTGTGGAGTTTACATGTTCTCCCCATGCAGGCGTGGGTTTCCGTCGGGTCCAGTCTCCTCCCATCGATAAAAACCATGCATGTTAGGTTATGTGTAAGTATGTGCATGAAAGTGTCTTCTAAATGTACAAAGGTAAATATAAATACTACAGTAAAACTACACAATATGTCATGATGCTCAATAATACAATATGACAAGATGCATTAGGTTACAAAGGGATGTGGTTTGTTGTGACAGGTTTATATGATAGATGTGAAGACACAATATAATAATATGATTGCATCATATAGCTTATTATGATGCTATGATGCGTCATGGTAAGATACATCATGTGGTACAATATGCACAGAACAATTTTTCATCAAATGATACAATATTAAACAATATAGTACAACAGAGGCATTGTACAATATGATAAGATGCAATTTAGATTGATACAATACAATATGATATGAAACAATGTAGTACTATACAATATGATAGGATACGATACAAAACAACATAATGCAAAACAAAATAACACAAACCTACGGTTCATTACGTTTGTACTGAATCAGATTTTTGTCTGCCTGTTTTTTTTTCTGTTTAAAGCAACCCAATGCCAGCTTTATCCTGACCACACAGTAAATCCAGGGCTGCAGGCTATACCAGTAAGTCCATGTTGTAGTGCTGCACCAGGGGGAGGGGGCGTGGTTGGGGTGCCTAGTAGCTCGAGCAATAAACTGCAATAAGGTGCTGCAGCCAAAAGTTCCAGGGCCATGTTTTGTTCCCAGTTCAGCACTGGTTCAGTCTGCTTATTGGTCAGGTGTTTGTACTGTACTACCAGTAGTAGATACAAGAAGGTTCTCAGGCTGTCTACAACATAAAAAATATTTATGAGACAACATACCTTATTGTTTGTGCACATGAGCACTACCGTCATTTTTGGCTAGCTATGGATGTTTGACACCTCAGAATGAAAAGCATAGCTGGCTACAGGAAGGCGTTTGGCTCAACCTGCAGCAAACCACTGGTAGTCAGTCAGATCATGCTCACAATGTAATCAAATCACTCTATTTGGAGCCTTACAGAGACACCTCCTCCAAAGGGACTCTATATAGTTGTTTTGGTCCATTTCCTAGCATGATTTCTGTCTTTACATCTGCACCAACAAAACGCACCAAGGGGTAAAACAAACCAGAGTTCAACACTAAATTACTTGTCATAAAAGTACAATATGATGCAATACAGTATATTTCTTTGTCCCATTGGGGGGATATTGTTTTAAACTCATTGTAGCTTCACAAAAACATCCACCAATAAACTATTAAAAGCAGTTCCACAACCCAAACCTAATCCACCAGTATAGCCGGTCCCCCCCTGAACAACCGTACAGACATTTACCATGAACTTACCAGGCTGCTAAGCTCTACGCTCACACTGTGAATCCTGTGCTTCCTGCCATGAGCTCAGCAAGCTCTGTGGCTACCTATTGTTTTTTATTACGTGTAAAGCAGTTTTCCACTTTCTAAATCAAGATGGGAGGGGAAACGTGAACTCCGCTGCTCCCGTCTACTCACAACCAGTTTCTATATGTTCTCCGTCCGTGTTTCGATGAAATGCAGCTTTGGATTTTATTACCGGAGAAAGTGCATGTATCTGCACGCACATGTGTTAGTGCTTATGTGTGCTTCTGTTTTATGTGCGCAAGATGGAGGAGTTGCCAGCGTAAATTCAAGGCAAGTCAGTGTGACTTGATTTGTCGCCATGCTTATGCACTCGTAAGTACAAGCGTGCATGTCAGGGTTTCGTGTTTGCATTTTTGTTTACTTTATACTAGTGGCGCAGTAGAATCCATGCACCTTTTCAGTCCATATATTATAGCTAAACGGAACTGTCGAGAAAGGCCTCGTGTCTCCGACGCGGAGCTGGAGAATGCAGAGCAAGGAGGCATGTGGCAGTAGAGGTATGGATAACTTCAGGAAGGCGTGGCGGCTGCATAAAGAGACTGATTCCTGTTACTGGGGTGTAGGATGAAGGGTAGAAAAGGGGGTTGCTGGAGGCGGTCCACATCGCCCCTTTATTTACTTTGACCCCAGGTCCACGGGAGGCCTGGGGAGGGCACATGCCAAACTCCCCAGGCGGGCAAAGCTGTCCTGCCCTCCCTGTCACCTCGCTGCCCGCCCCTCTGTCTCCACTTAGATATATGTCTGTTTGGAGCCAGACCTGCATGAGTGGCAGCTATACCCCTCTTCTTCCCTTTTCTCACATATCCAAGTTTAAACTGTGTTTCTGCAGCAGAAAAATAATATTATCTCAGTCAGAGTGCTGGTTGATACTACACAATATTTCACTCCGTTACACTTCTCCATAATCCAACATATCATTCATATTCTAGAAAAATTGCTGGGGGGGATATTCTTACACAAATTAATTCCTCAGTCATCACATTAAACTTTAATCTTAAATAAACGGGACGCTGTTATTATAAAGCTGCAGTTTTTCTACATGTGTAGAACTAATTGGTAAATTATGCACAGGCCTCATCAATCCCGTCCCCTAATAAACTCACAATTAGAAGCAGAAACGGAGGATGATTGAGGAAAAGAGGGGAAAAAGAGAAAGAGAGCAGCGTGTCTTAAGATGTTAATTATTCAAATGAGGCCAAGTGTACCTGCCTTGATGTCAATGTCATCACATTAGTAATTATTACCATGGAAATTCTATCGCCATGGTGAATCGGAGTGTGGTTTATTTAGGTAAAGCAATTAGGTGATGTGATTAGGAATGAAAACATAATTGCAAATTTAAACAGATTTTTCATTTTTATTTTGTAGCGTGCTTTTCATTTTCTACAGCTTTTGTCCCTCCTTCTCCAGAATCCATATCCTTGAAAAACATCTCCAATTTTGGTATTTGATCCAAAAAAAAAAAATGCTTTAAAGAAAGTGCATTTATGAAGAGACATTTTATGTTTTGTCGCAAAGGCTGTATCAAAAGTAGAAAACGTTTCATTTTGTTCAAACTTTCCGTTTTCACACGTCTTCCTGCAGAGGAAAATCTAACCTTACGTCATGGACCGGCTCTAATCGGGGGGTCTTGTTTGGCGAGGGGACGGTTAATTGATTGTCAAATCATGTCACACTGTAGCGGGTAACTGAGATGACTCCAGGGCAAATATGTTACTGGTGAACGCGGTGCCCTCCTGCCCAGCGAGCTCAGCGGAGTCGGTCGCAGCACAGTGGCAGTGCTGAAAATGTCACCCCAAGATGACAGTCATATTCCATTACAGCTATCGCTCAATATCTTCATGCAGGGCAAATTACAGCATTTCAGCGGAGCATAAAGTAACAAAGGAAAAGCCATATGGATATAAAATCAACTGGAATTATTTTTGTGACAACCCCGTACCGCACAATTTGCGCTTTATCTCTGAATTTTAGACTTAATCACGACTTCACAGTTGCGTTCACGCTTCCTGAAGGAAAAAAAGAAAAAGTTCAAAAACGAAGAAGAAACACTTAAAAATAGGTGTGTTTTGTGTTGAGGAGAACATGCTGGGACACATTGAATGACCAATTACTGCACTGTAAACTGCTTTGCCATTGAAAGCTGAAGCTAGTGACAAAATCTATCCAATTCCAGTGGTTCTAAGTATCCAGAGTGTATTGGACTTCTATGGGGACGGGAGAGAAGCTGCTGGGCATCCGGCAAATTTCAGCTCCATCTTGTTTCTTGCAGAAAGGCACCGGCGTGGGCCTGTGGTTGCCAGGCGCCTCCTGAGGTGACTCTATCAGAGCCAGTCAAGCCTGAAATCAATCACTCACACCCATCAAAGGCTGCCCTGCACCGCCATTGTGACTGAGCCATCTGGGCCTCAGCACACTGTCTAGATTTATCTTTATGAACTATATGCAGCTCTGCATGCACGTTTCCTTCGAGGTGTACATTTGCATGGTTATGTACAGTATGTCTGTGTGTTCTTAGTTAGAAACAGAGGTTTGTAAGGCATGCTGCATCACTGGGTATGACAGCATCAGTGGATTGTCTTTGCATCCATCATGGACGGACTGTTCCCATCCTTTCACTACATGCCTCTCCTGCACTGCATCATCTGCTTGAGCTGGTTTTCTTGGGGTGGAGACATCTCTCCTTTGGCCTCACCATGGTCAGCCTCCTGATCGCCAGTCCATCCACTGAGTGCTGAGCGCTAACTGGCCAGAACTGGCAGGCAGAACGGAGCAGAGCGCTTCTGCTGCTGAGTGTAAGTGTGGCAGCTGCCATTTGAGGGCAGTGTAGCACCAGCGCATCTATCTCTATCAGAGCAGGGTGAAGCCTCCGAGGGCGCCCGGGTGTGAAGCACTACTTTAGAGGGATGTCAGCAGGCTGAGGAAAATGTGGACAGGTCAGGCCAACACTGGACTCCAGTGGCTCTATGGACTCGGAGCAGTATGTGTGCTGGGTTTCACGTGAAGAGACAGGATGAAGGGAGTCGGGGAGAATAGTCACAAAAAGGACAGGAAACAGTTGCAATCAATGCTTCAAAGAGATAGAAGAAAAGTTTATTATTTGGTTTTAGCATTTAGAAAACATGGGTCATATGTCAATCAATTAAGAAAACATTTAGAGAACAACAAAAAGTCCCCAAACCCTTCTCTAACAACATAAAGTCATTCACGTTATTTATTTCTTACAGGAAGACAACATCTAATCACTCCATCTAATCCTTTCTTCAATAACTATTCAATGCTGGGAGACTGTGGCGTCCAAATCCACCAGCTTCACTGTTTCATTCATCCATTTGGTCAATAATCAGCCCCAGTTCAAACTGTGCTCGTGTGTTTTTCATATTTAGAGTAAATGATAATCACACAGTTGTTACAAATAAATTGGAACTAAATTTTAATAAACATTTACCAAAAAAACATTGAATGAAAACGCACTATTATCATTTTTTTTATTTAATATTTTGTATGTAATGTCAACGACTTGAAGTTGTCTTATTTAAGAGTGAGAATACATGCAGAAATATATATTTTTAAAACTAGAAAATAATTTGTAGGCAATTTAAATTTAGAGCATCAATCATTATTTCAACCATTCTGCAAAATAAATGAAACGTTAATGACATTTCAGCCTCTTAGCTGTGTTTTTATTATTTGTTGCAATAATTAAAATGTTTTACTGTATTTTTGTGTGACTTACACATTTTGAATATATTACATTATAAATGGTCAGTTGCATTTTTTATGTGAATAGTGGAATATTAACAAAATTTAAGAAGCATGGAAATGTGATAATAATAATAATAATAATAGAACATTTAAAATGCTTTTATTTTCCAACATCCAAGCACACTTTGCTGATCTGCAGTCCAGAAACTTTCATTTTTTTTGCAGAAAAACATTTTCTTGTTTCTGTTTTTTACATTAATGTCCATGTTTTGTTTTTTTCCTCGGCTCCACTCAGACATGAGGGCTGGGATGGCCCGGTCCCGGGTGCAATGTCCTAGACATCGCTTGGCTCTTTTATGTAAACACCAACTCCTCGCTGTGAAGGGGTCCCACAGTTAAGATTTCCACTTAGAGAGCGCGCTGAACTCTACCGCAGTATGGGGAAGATTCATGTTATCGCTCCGCTGTTCGACAGCGACTTCATGTTGCTCCAAATGCAGCTTCAGTACCCAGCTGGCTGAGCAGAAGCACAATAAACAGTATAGGTTGAGCTGAAACTTGTTGGCTTTTAGAACATTTATTTTGAAAATTCTTCATCATGTTGAAAGCTCAAAATACATTTTAGTTCAGAAAAATAATTTCATAACTTTTTTTTACATCATTTCATGTCCAGACAGGAAAAAAATGGTACATTTCTTAGTTTTTGTTGATTTTTTAATAATTTGCAGCAATAAGTTATAAGATAAATAAGATAAAGGAGCTAAAATGGCTTTACTGAGTGTTTGATCTGCTGGTGAAAATATTCTCACAAAGTTTAAAACAATTACCGGGACAGTATGGATTTCTATTTCCTTTTCTTCAAATATATTTTTTTAAATGAGCAAATGTGCTCCCCCCCCCCCCCCCCCCCCCCCCCCCCCCCCCCCCCCCCCCCACACACACACACACACACTTTTAAAAACATTAGCATTTATAAATTTCCCCTTATGACACCATTACCCTAACACATACAAATTCAGACCCTATGCCCTTGTTACTTTCAGTTTTTTGGCTGGGTGTGTTGTTTTGTAGCATTTTGCCAGATCCAGCAGGACAGAACTTCGCATGATGACGGAAGCATTTTCTAAACACGGTTACCATATCTACAAGCACCGGAGGGCAAAGAAGGAACCTTTTATTTCCCTCCTGCTAATTGTTTGATTTCCTGTTGCCGCTGGAGAGTTCGGCTCACCGTAGAGAAGGAAAAAAGAAAGCTGGGCCAGGTTGGCAGAGAAACAGGAGCTCACACACTTTCACTTTATTTGTCTCGAACACTGTGATGGCTTCAGGCAAGCTTTTCTCTCTGGAGCTTTGCAGAAATACCAAAAAGTCACATCTGACGTTGTCTGTCTACAGTTCCTTTTTTTTTTTTGGTCTTTATCACTCTCTCCCTCTACGCCATCTCAAGCTGTTACTGACAATTTGCCAGAATGTGTCAGTCTTTGTGTCTCGGCTCTACCTGCACCGACTAAAACATAACACTAATGCACGGATGCTTAAAGCGGCAGTAAAACGCTGAATCATATTTTATAGCTGTGTTTTTAAAGGGGGTGTTTAAAATTCCCCTGTCCTCTGTTGTTCTTGTTTTTGCCCTCAGCTGTTTTTGCGTCTATCTGGAACTTGTCATCGGTTAGTTTGCATAGAGATACGATCCTCTCATCACATACTGATCCAGCTCTTAGTTCAGCAGGTGGTGGGCTTTAAAACTTCGTGTTTGTAAGCTGCTGTGGCTGAGATGACACATTTACGATGAGCATCGCAGGCCAAACAGCCCGCGTACATCCAGGCGGGGAGGACTCCCTGCTCGTGGCGCGGATTGTGGGCTTCCTTCTGAGGGGCCGTAACACCACATAGGGTGCCGCACTCACCTACCACTGTTTGATCGCAGAGGGCTGTTCTCATGTAAATGTATGTTAATCAGGACACAAAAAGAAAATTTTAATCAGATTGTTGTTTTTGTCTTTTTCTGTCCTCAGAACAAAAATCTGGACTGGACGGTGCCGATGTGAGGTGGCGGAGAGCCAGTAATTCCTCTCACAGCTTTTTGACGATAGTACGGTTTCTCCGGCAGACAGATTCTCCGCGGGTTCCTCTGTGGTGGTTGGACTTGTCTGCTGTCTCACCCCTGAACCTGAGCGTTGTCCTTTTGAATTAATTTTAAGGAAGGCCTCATATAGTTTCCACATCTAAAATGGAACATAAGCTCCCCAAGACATGAAAAGTGTTTTCAGGACAAAGTTTGTGTTTGATCAGGGCCTAACTGCTCAGCTTTGATCGTGCAATTAAAGAAAAAGTCATTTAAGCTGCTAGATTGTATAAAATTGCTTTACATTGTCGTGTGCGATTGTAATGAGGACCACAGCAGCTGTCGAGTGACTGACTTGTGCCACGTTGCCTTGGGTTTTCGGTGACGGATGCCCCTGCCAGTGCCAGTGCATTTCTGCCTGCCAGCAGGCCTTTAATCCCTCCTAATGGGGGTTGTCATCTCACCGCTAATTTAAATGCTCCAACCACGAAGCTCCCCCACCTGGCTGAGCTAATCCCAGTACGAAGGGCCCCCCTTCCCCACAGCTAGCCGCCTCGTTTTGGGGGCCCAGGGGCCCGGGGGCCTGACCACCCTCCTACACAACAACAGCATCTTTCAATCATCTCTCCCTGATTGTATTAATCTTATCTGTGTTTAATTACATTTTTTTAAGATTATTGCTGTATGCCATCTTTGCACACTGTGGGAACCACAGAGGGCTGCTCATTTCAAATGCATTTTCATTTGGGCACAAATCCCCATCAAAGACTGCCAGAAATTATAGAGAAGCTATTTTTTCATGGTTGGAGGGGTCTGTAAACTTGATTGTATAGCCTATAGTTATGTTGGTTATAGGACTAAATTAGCGTGTTTATTTTGGGTGCATTTAGTAGATTAAATATTTGATTAAATTCACTACTCATAGCGTAGTAGAACAATGCAAATACCTAATATGCAACAGTATAAATTACAAACAATAATATCTACAAAAATGATTGTCAGTAAAAAATGTATCAAAAATACATTTATTTGTGTTTTTGAAAAAGCGTAGCAGTGTCATATTTTCCTGAGTTTATGATTTTATAGGAAACAGTAATTAAATGTCTGCCAAATCAATGTATTTAAAACTATTCCTAGAAAATGTACTGCAGGGGAAACATTACACAAGATTAACAGCTCACGCAAAGTGCAAATGCTTCGTGATAACACTCAACGGTGCTTCATTTAATGTACCTACTGTTGAAATTTAAGTATTTGAAGACAGATTTATTGATATCTTGTTGATTTTTAAATTGTATTTATTTGGGGCCTGAGACAGACAACCATCGTTCTCCGAAAACACAAAACAAAAACCACCAGGCCTCATTAGCACTCAAGTTTTCTGGTTCCTTATCGAAAATTCAACCCTGTCTTTCTATAACATTTGTCCCTGTTTTTTGGTAATATTTAAGACGACAGCATTTATAAGAGAGGAAGCTCGTTTGATGTTCATCAGTTTGGTTAAGTAGAGGATAAAGAGCTTCAGGACAGTTGGGGGCGAAGCTCCAGCAGGTGCAGCTAATTAACCGGAGGCTAATTCTCTGGTGTCAGAGAAACATGTCTTTGGACTTTGTCTTGGTGTACGGGGAAGACGTGCATCATCCAGATTAACAGATATGTATTTTGTGTCTACATTATCATTATTTCCCAGTGTTGTCTAAATATCTGCAATCGGCTCAACTGGAGATGGGATTTTGCATGACGGTAAACGTCCGTTAGCTTATCAGCTGAGAAGTTCATTCTTAGATCCAATATTTGTTTTCTAAGTGTTAACCCCCTGTCCATAAAACGTGAATCGATGACTTCACAGAGGAAATCTACAAATTCTGTCTTTGGATTATGTGAATCATGTTTCTATAAATATCAAAGCTGAAGTGGTTGTTTCCTAATGTTCAAGCCACTCATGTTTTACCCAGAAAATGCACTGTGGCAAATGTGAAGGTGTTACACAAGCTGTGCAGCAGAATATTTACATCCAGCGGCTGTGAAATCTACCTCTGGCCTGGAACATGCATCGGTAATAGCTTTATGCTGTGACTGTAAAGCTTGTAGCAATCAGCAGGATGTTGTGTTCCACTTTAATACAGAACGGGGAGGTGATGGCACACACGGAGCTGGTTGATGATTTTTTTTTTCTCTGTGCATAAAAATCTAAAGTAACCTTGTGATATCCTTACGTGCGAGTTAAATGCTCAGAAAGGTGAAAACTAGGAGCTCCACGTGAATTCAGGTGCAGGAGTTTTACCGCTTTGAAGGGAGTCGGTTTTCAAAAGCATCCATGTTCAAAAGGTGTTACACCTGAAACGAGGACATCACAGAACATTACACGCGCAGTACTTACATGCACATTATTGTTAATTCCTCCAAGTGGCGGCGTAAAATAAACAAGTTATGCTCGTTTGAATAAATTTCAAAGTGTGAAACCAGATTCGAATTTTTGGACGAAATTCCAAGAGGGACAAAGAGATGTCATTTAACCTGAAACATCTGCATTTAATTAAACACGTTAAGCTTGTAATTGCATATACTCCAGTGTGCTAGATGTCTTACAGGTCAAGAATAAACTTCTGCAACTTCGTAAAGAAAAAGAACATTTCCTAATCCAGTGACACTCTCAGTCCTCTGAGTGTCGTAGCGGCCGTTCACAGATCTGATCAGTCGTGAGGCTCCATTACCAACCGTTCAGCCCCAACAGTGGAAGAGGAGCCCTGTAATGACTCACTTCAACAAAGCATCAATGATAAAAGGATTAACTAATTAAATTAACAGAGCAAAGTACTTTATAACTGTTAATTATGTAGCTCCCTTGGTTGCTCTGGGCCACTAGCACCCTTTGTTTGAAAGCCCCTTGTCTGTCCTAATTGACCTCTGGGGAGCTTTTGGTGTGTGAATATGTGTGTGTGGGTGTGTGTTTGGACTGGGGGTGGTGGTGGTGGAGGGGGGGTGCCTTGCACAATCAAATGGCAAGTATAAACAAACTGACAATTTACTTTGGTGCAGTGTCAGTTTGTGTTGCTTGTGTAAGTGACACTGAATAGCGCCTCATCGCGCTCTACGATAAAAGGCTCTTGTCTCTTTTTGTTGCTTTGAAGTGTAAATTTTTCAATTATTTTATTGGATTCCCTTCACAGAGTCGTGAAAAATATTTGTGGGAGAATCTACATGTGCGCATCGTTTGTGGAACAAAAGCTGCGAGCTTGCAACACAATGCCAGCGCGCAAAGGTAGGGGCATTAAGGAAAACCCAAAGAGGGTTTGTTTTGTTTGGACGCCCCCGTCTTTTAGACTTTTCATGCCATCACAAGGAGGCAGCGGCGGAGGCTCTTTTATTCTCGTTGGTGTCTCCGTTAAAGCGTGGCCAATCACATTATTAGTCAAAAGGCTAATATACGTGACCTGATCTGCCATCCATTCCCGCCTGAGCCGACTTCGTCTTTTCCCACTTGTTCTTTTTTAACCTCTTTTCTTCTTCCAGTGGGCTTGGCCACCAAAATCCTAATGACATCCTTGACAAGTGATCCATCAGTTGGCAATTACAACATCTGTCATCGTGACAAGGGATGGCTCCTCCACTCTCTTTTGGAGCAACTCTTCCTCTCCGGCGATTGTGTCTTGGTTTCTTTGGAGGGGGGAATCTAGAGTTTGTGTCTATGTGTCTGTGGTTTTTTGGAAGGGGGGGTGTTCAGCCACTTTGTGCAGTAAAAAGGGGCCGCCCCACAACAGAGACAGACATGTTGACAGCAAACACAAACATAGCAAAACAAATGGTTCACGCCTACCTCTTTAGATTTCCATTCAAATGCACTCCACAACTCTGTGAAAGTGCTCTATCTTCTATAGAGGGAAGAACCTACCAGCTGCCATCGTCTCTCCTCACTATAAAGAGGACCTTTCACTCGAGAACAATGAGAGGGGCTTCTCTTTTCTCTTGGCACAGAGTCTCTGCTCCACCATGTTTAATTTCAGTAGCCATAGATCAATGGCGAACAACACTCCAGAAGTGATAGGACTATCTGAAGACTTTTGTTAACATTAACAAACATGCATTCAAACGGTGACCGAGCAGTAACCTGGAGCGGTCCGTGTGGCGGCCAATGGTTGCCCATCCTAGTCCGCACACCTTTCACAGAACCGCCCAAACTGTTGAGGTGCATTTTGGGAGGAATAAATCCAGCTTCAGGTGGATACATTTGCAGATGATGCCTTTCATGCTGTCTTTTCTGTGTCTCAGTGGGAGGAAGGTGTGGGACTTTGCCTTGCTTTTCTTTCACCCCTTTAAGTGGAGCCACCGGATAGATGGCATGACATCACGGGCCAAGCCGGCAGCACAATGCAAAGGTCATGCTGCCCATTGATCTAGGGGGCCCCAGATAGAAACCCCCTGTATTATGGGTCTGCGCACGCGGAGCCTTACACACACTGAGCCATAGAAACGGACCACAAATGGAGCCTTGTTGTCTCTCCATTGAGGGCCTGCAATCAGCGGATTTACACTTTGATGTGGAGCTGAGGAATAAAGCCTTTTTGAGCACTGACCTTTATCGACTGATGGATTAAAATCCATAGCCTTCTCTCTTACTCTGCAAACTACATATCTAACTTACAGTCCAGTTAGCATGACCAATTCTAGTAAAGAAGTCCATTTGATCCCTTCTTTTGTGCCTGGCTGCTAGCATGTTTTGTTGTTGTTTTTATTTTTCTATATTGTGTTCTTGTTAGGAAATAAAGATGGAGACAGTAACAATAAAAGTGACAGCATCATTTTCTCTAGTCGTCTCTCACTTCATGTCTAGAAGTTTGGTCACATTCTTCTGGGTTTGTATTTTTTGTCAGGAACTTCTTGCAACACAAATCAGTTGTCATGAGAGTTGTAGCTGAACCCAATGCAGACTCAAAGAGGAGGAGGGGGACATGGATGAAGCTCAGAAAGCAAACATCCCCAGCATAATGTACAGCACAGTAAGGAACACGGGATTTATAAGAAAGCAGTGGCAGATCAGGGAGTGTTTTAGGAAGGGTGGTCACTAAATGAGGACAGGTGTGTTGATACAGATGACAAACAGGAATGTCCAAACCCACAAAAACACCAAACATTATGACATCAGCACACAAATATCAATTTCCAACATACTGAAACGTTGAGAACAAGGACATTTTGTTATTACCGTCCAATGTATGGGCTTTGTTTCCTAAACAGACATGTTAGTTACACACCAGTCAGAACACTCAGATCTGCAGATAATGGACACTTAGTTTTACCTCCTCTCTAAATCTGTGGAAGCTGCCTTCAGCGTTTCTGCACCAACAATCTGGAACACCCTGCCATTAGATTTGAGGGAAGCAGCCACTGTAAACAGTTTTAATATTTAAACTTTTTTTAGAACTTTTATTTATGTGTGCGGGTGCATGTAAGTTTGTGTGTGAGTGAATTATGGTTTTAAGTGTGCATTTTGATGACTTACATGTATGTGTATTGTAATATATGCAAATACTATGCTGATGAGTGTGTAATGTGTGTGAATATATATTTTTTTTTTTTATCCTACATTTTTTTGTTGTGTTTAGTCTGCAGTGAAGTGCATTGTATTGCTATGCGTGAGATGCGCTCTAAAGTTTGATCTGATTAAATCTAACCAATGTCATTTTTGGACTGTTTTAGTTTTTGTAACTAATACAAATAATATATCATGACACCAACGTAAAAAGAGAACTAATCTTCCAACATTTTGACACAAATTTCCATATTTTTATAGCCTTAAAGTAGAAAAGTAAACCCATACAGGACATTTGGATGGTGTTAAACATTGAGGGACAATAAAAATATTAGTTTACTGAAGGCAGACTCAAGCCACTCTCTTTCCATTTTAAATATTCCCTTTTCTGGATATTTTTTTAAAACTAAGGTTCTCTTCTGTATTTGAACCTCACATCAGAATTCTGTCTGTGGTTCCTCCATGTAAACAAGGCAAACTGAGATTTTAAGAAGCAAAAGTCACAGTCGTCTTCATGCCTTGATTATGTTGCTACTAATTGAACCATTGGAGTCAACTCTTCCCTCTTTTAGCCAAATATCTTATTAAATCCTGGATGGTTTTTAATGAAATTCTGAGAAAGCAAGGATGTATGTAGACAATTGATCAGTCAATCTTATCAAAGATGGTAGGAAGTAACTGTCAAATTGAGCTAACGTGTTGAAGTAGCTGAGGGTGATTCACACACTGAGTGCTAACAGATTGATAGAGCTCATGTGATACTGAGAGAACAAAATGTTATTTAAAATATTCTCTATATAAGATAGTTTAAAACTTAAAGGCTGTGGGTCATAATCATTCTTCAAGGAGTGCTTGACCTTAATGTTTTATGTAATGTTTTTTTAATCAAGTAGCTTTTATGGTTTTTAAGAGTCAGAGAGTAAACTGCAAAACAACAATGAGTTCAGGTTTTTCTTCAGGTCATCAAATGAAGCCAGTCCTCTACAGATGCAGTTATGGTGCTTAAGGTTTTATGTTCTATCTCTGTCACATTGAACCAAATGCATCTTGTTCCCATTTTATTCCTGACTTCCCTTCTGCTTTTCTCAAAGCCATCCCCGATGCCCACTTGGACATTTCTCTGTGTGTCGCTCTCCTATAGAGGTGCCAGATTGAAACCAAATTAACAGAAACCAAATCTTCCCCTTCTCTGCCCACAACTGCATTTGATAGCCCCATTCTGCTTTATCGGACACAAGTCAACGACCTGCCGAAATCCACTAAAGAACAGTTTACGACAAGCTAATGCCACGGTAGACCAGCCGTCTGTATTCTGTGACGCACTTTAAAAATCCAGCAGCCACATCCACTTAATTCAGCCAGTGCTTTAGGAAGGCCCACCTGAGAATTGTGAGACACCCTGCAGAGAGTCAACCATCAGCATTAGAGAGCATTACCACCGAACAACAAAAATCCACTCAGCTCTATTTCCCACTAGAAAAAAAAAAAGCTAGCATACAAGCCTTTCCCAGAGCTCTTCTAAGTGCAATGAGAATTCAAAGTCTTTGAGCTTCCTGCCGGCGATGCAGACCCTCAACGCCAATTTGATCGCTGATACACGAGTTCTACTCAGGCAGTTATTGTTCTATTAGAGGTCTTAGTTTGTTAGCTAAACAATCATGGTTTACACAGTCCTACTGTGGGTTTAAAAGCTGCGTGGAGCACAAATCCATCCTTTTTTGTTTCCAATTCACAGTGTGAAAGGTCTCCAAACAAAACAATTACATCACAGCACAACAAGGCTCAGAAGTGTACAACAATGACAAGAGAATTGTGCCTTCAGGCAGAAAACACTTTATACACTGGAGATGGGTGGTGGAGGAGGAGGGTTGATGAGCATAAGGTACATTCAGACAAATGGGGGAGAGACATGAATGTATGCTGAGAAAAAGCTCAAACATAAAAACAGTTCCATAAAATATTAATGGGTATATTTACTGACAAGCTGCAGCTCTCTTTGGGGAATACAGCGAGAGAAAACTTGTGTTTGACTGACAACCATGAGCATGCACTGCAAGCTCAGACACAAAAACACACTCATGCATTTGCTCTCTAAGTAAGAACCGGACAGGACGGATATAACATTTGGCATAAACGAAAATGACACACGAAACGTTTAGAATCACTAGCTGATCAGTCAACAACAGAATTATGTAAGCATAAAAACATGATTCACACACGCTCCCTCCTTCGTCTTCTCCTCTTGGCCTCACTCCTAAAATCTTCCCCCCATCCCAGAAATTCCAAACTTTTGCTCACCTAATTTCTGCAGCATATTTCTCTGCCACAGGAGGTGGTTATGACAAATTAGAAGTCCACAAATGCACTGATGGTGTAAAGGCCCCAGCTGTCACCGGGGAGATGGTGATCAGGTTTCCGAGCTGCATGGTCTCTTGGCGCCACAAAGCGTTCCATATGGTCATCCAAATGCTGCACCTAAAAAATCTGCTCCCAATCTCCACCCTGGAGCTGAGCACTTCCACAAAGATCGTCTCGCAAGGGCTTTGAAACAGGCAAAGCGCAAGACGACTAAAGTCATGTCGTTTGTAAAGACAATAGACTGCAAATCCTATTTTCATCGCAACATGAAAAACATGAGATTATATGATCAAAATTTAGAAAACAGAAATGGTGACTTATCTATAACATCATTTATAAAAATGCAACTTCTTTGTAAAATTAATTTGAAAAAAAAGTATGAAGAAAACTCAACTTCTTCACCAAACCCGTCAACATTTCCTAGCAGAGCATCACCACCATTACATCGACGCTGTCCTGTCATTGCCGGGCAGTGAAGAGCAGGATTGCTGATCTATAATTAACCAGCGGGTTGGTGTTGATGTCATTGACGCAGCGTGGCGGTAGAGGGTGACAGTGCCAAGGCACCTGTTGTTGTCAAGCGTGGCATCTGATATCATTACCTACCCAGCCGGAGCGTCAACGTCCCCGCTGAGTCGCGAACTGTCCAAGCTAGCAGCGACGTTCACCTTTCACAGGCACACACACACACACACACACTCTTACATAAACACACACACACACATCATCCAGCGTCGCCTCGTCCTGCTTTTACATAACCAGCTCTGATGGCCCCAACACCTGAGGGCAGAGATCCACGGAGAGTTTCAATTACTGGTAATGATGTTTTGATGGTAGATGGTTAACTTATGCAACGGTAGCACTCAGACGTACAGATATTAGATCGGAAAATGATCCGAATGGTGGAATGTACAATGATGTCTTCAAAACAAAATCATTTAAGTCACAAGATTTAGTGTGACGGAGTTCACATCATGAAGGGACATCGTTGTTTGGATTTTGCTCAAACTATTCAAAATGTTTCCTGCTTGACTGAATTCCTTCTTCCATGTAAGAGTTTCAGTCACTCACTGAGCTGCTGAAACTCCTGAGTGCACCGACTCTCAATCCATAAACTCAACATGGCAGCGTCAGTAAACAAGATGTCACGGTTTCACTTTTGAATGACAGAAGACGGTGGAGGTCTATCTGTGTTTGTGGTTCATACTAGTTAATGCAACCAGCTGAGGTCT
Source organism: Callopanchax toddi (assembly GCA_006937965.1). Lineage (NCBI taxonomy): Eukaryota > Metazoa > Chordata > Actinopteri > Cyprinodontiformes > Nothobranchiidae > Callopanchax > Callopanchax toddi. Next base: position 1,742,576 of record SSNR01000081.1, read on the forward strand.
GCGCTGATGTTGAAGCCTAAGAATGTGAGGCTGCTGGTTTGGGTCACCATCCTATTGGAGGAGCCGTGACCTGCAGCTGGGATTGTTGGGAAATCAGTTTTCCTCCAGAAAGCTTTGATAAACTTTGGTTACCCTGCACATGTTCATATAGGCAGCTAGTAGCAAAGCAGCTCTTCCAGCTGTGAAATCCTCAGTTGGAACGATGTTTCATTCTGTGAAATGTTTCTTTTTCCTCCCCTGTGAACACAGTAACTTAAAACTGAGCGGGAAAAAAGTTTTTTCTCACTCAATTAATTTGAAACAGCAATTTGTCATGTTATATTTACTGTAGGTGGATCCCAAATGGACCTTTTGTTTTTCTCCTTCCACAGTGACAGATTCCTACTGGATGATCATTGAGTCATCAGCTGACATCAGATCCAAACTGTAAACTATCCATTCCACTGAGTCACAGGAGGGTCAAACCTTCTAAACGCTTTTAAAGGATTGTTGTTGTTTTGAACTTTTCTGCGTTTTGGCATTTGTTTTTGCAGAATTAAATGATTTTGTTCAGCCCTCAACTAACATTATAAACTTAGCCACCAGAGTAGATTACTAATGTGAGGCCTAACAACAAAAAAATGCAGATACATTAAAATATTTTAAGTGTTTCGCTTTTATTAACTACATTTTCCCCCTTTTAATTTAATTTCATGGTAAATAAAACCAGTTACAGACTTTAACTAACAAACTTGTCAGCACTATTCATATAACTTGACCAAATGTAGCCAACTGAAGAAAGAGTGACTCCTTCTGTTTTTGTTGCTGATAATAGACGAGAATTTATTTTCAAGACCAAACAACTAGAAAGCATCTGGCCCATCAAATCCAGGGAATTTTATTTTTAAACATTTTATTAATGCAAATGCATTTAACCCTTTATATGCCTCATATCTACAAAGATTTTCAATTCCTTTTTTTTTTACACAAAAAAATAAATACTGTTATTTTCCTTAAAATGTCACAATAAAAAAAAAATTTTTTTGTCTAAAAAATTTTGAATTTAAGAATAGAATCAACTTTTTTTCACGTTTACATTTTCCTCCCAGTAAACCTGAGATATATGCACTGCGCGACCAGATGTTTAAATTTTTAACTTTTTTCAAACAAAAGACAAGATTTGTTTTAACATTTAATGGCAACCGATTCATTTAATGCAATGACTTTTTTTTGATCAACTTTTCATGCTGTTTGACGAGTTCCAGTAACTTTAAAATAGGACAAGAAAAAGTTATGAAAATTAATTTAGTAATTTAAAAATAAAACAATCTGGGTGGAGTTTAGTTTAAGAAACAAACTTTATGGATTTATAAATAATGTCACATCATTTATTTACTTTTTGTAATACAAAATAAGATTTGTAATATAAAAAAGATCCAACCAAATTTCTATTTTTGTGTCAATAACTCATAAGAAAATGGAACATTTCATTATTTCAACTTTTATAGTTTTTATTGCAGCTAAATTCCTGAGTTTGCATTACTTTTAACTAAATGAACGTCACATAAAAACCATCCAGTTCACTTCAGTGGGAGAAAACATTTGGTGGGAGTTGGTGGGAGCAAGTGTTGGACACACACACAGGAAGTGTGACCTGAGCAGAGCGTTTACAGTGAGACAATGTGACCGTTCTGCTTTAATGCCGTTTATTAATGTAGCAGCTTTCCCAAGCAGATCAGGACGCCTAAGCCCTGGGCACTGGCGGGGATTTCACAGCACAAACTGATTTTCAGGCTGCCAGGGTTCGTGAATATGCACATTCCACCCATTCTCTCCACTCACACATAATGCTGCTGCTGTGTGGAATTATTTTTGACTTATGTGTTATTATGTTTGCTCATTCCAGGATCTGCGGTGCCAGTTTAATAATTACCTGATTCCAAACAAATCCAATCATTAGGAGGAACAATTCTAACTTTACTCAGTGTTTCATGAATAACCGTTGTAGATGCATCAGTAAATTAACAGAACTATTAACAGGAGACTTTGATTGCGTTTTTTTATTCCAGTAATCCAAACTACAGGGCTAACAAATCCCATAATGTAACCTGGTGTTTTTTTAAGGAATGGGATTCTCCCCAGACGAGCAATAAAGGCGCGGCGGTGCTCCACAATATTGATTTAGTTTCATAATTATCCAGAGTGTCTTTATTCGCTGATGCTGGTGGGGAAGAAATCACACACGCACTTATCTGCAAAAAAAAAATAAAAAAATCATTGCACCAATTAGTGAAGTTTATGTTTTGCTTTAATCAGTCCACTGAGATTCAGCTTCTAATGAGAAACTCATTGTGTTTTACTACTGTGTTCTCAATTTGAAATTATTTACCAACAAGGTAAAAGGTCAGATTATATAACACAGGTGGATTAGTTTCCACCGTAGCAGAAAAACACAGAAAAATCCGTTTTAATGTTTATGATTTACACTCTTTCCACTCTGTCAGGTCAGCTTATTATGGTGAATATTTCTGTTGCGTCAAAATAACTTTATGAAAAATTTGACACCGACTTCCTACACCCTCCTCGCTGTTATCTGTTACAACATGATGCAGCGCTGTGTTTCTTCGGGGAGCCGGTAGCCTTTTCATTAACGTCCCTTAGAGGAAAAGCTCAGCGTCCTCTGGGACTGCTTGTCATTGGCTGACAGGGCTGAGGGATTTGAGTGAATTTCCCTTCTCTAATGGAAATACAGCAAACCCCTGAGACAGACAGACAAACAGACAAGGAGAATTGCAGCAAATATCTTAATCTGCATTGAAGCTTTTGTTGGCGTATTACCGAGGAGCACCTCCTGAACTCGTGCGTGCCTGCACACACACATCTGGATTGCGTTGCAGTGCCCGTAGGCCCCTGATCGAGCAGCCTCAGTGGCAGTGCGTGGGCGAGAGCTAGGGTCCAGTGCACCATGGTGTGGCCTCTCCATCACTACGCCTCCTGGCTTGACAGGCCTCGGCTCTGCGGGGCCCATCAAGGTCTTGCTGAGTGCACTCAAACTGTGCACTGCTGAGGAAGGGATTCTGTATCCTTCTAATGAATTACTCACTCACATCACCTGTCCAAGAGGATTCCGTTGACCGTCAGACTCCCACCTGCATGCAGAATGTAATCATACAACCTTAAAGACTGTTTGAGGAATAGAAATAAACCATCCTGGAAAGGTTGTTTTTGTCTTGTAAAGTCGCTTTATTTCCTAACTATAAAGGTCACACGCCTCCTTCATTTACTTTTAATCCAGACGGAGAGAGGCTGCTGGTTTCACGCTGCTGGACACCTGCAGACACCGGTCAGAGCTGCACCCCTAATCAGCTCGATGCATATGTGTCACATCCAGTGACCCACGGGCTACAATCATAATAAAGGTCACTGGATGAGAGATACTCTGTCCCCTCCAGGTCCTGCTTAATGTGGAGCTTTATATAAGGAAGTGCACAGTAATGGCAGGTTTTAAAATATGAACGTTCACGTGCTACTGTGGTTTGTATTGTTTTCTTATTGAAATAAACAAAATGCTTAGAAAACAACAAGCCTGACTCAGCGTTTAGTCAGCCGATGAGAATTATGGGTAAAGATGATTAGAAACATGTGAGTTGCTCACAGCTTTTTGAACTTGTTGACGCTGAAAGAAGAAAAATAAAGGAGAGACGCTGTAGGTTTTGACATTTTAAAACATGTGAAAATTATTTCTACGCAAAGTTGTTCCCAAATAATAGATCCTATCATTTTCTAATACAGAATTATTCCTTATTATATATTATTTCTTATTATAAGAGATTATTCCATATTATTGGTGCATCTTAACGCAATTAATTTAGATACTATTTGTCCTGGAAAATCTTTTTTAAATGAGCATATACCCAAGAACCAACTTTTCTAGGACATTAAAGGCTGTTTTTAACTCATGTTACCTTTTGTGATATTACGACTTGCCTAATTGTCATTTTTGTTATCCAAATTTGTTATAACTCAAAAATTGTTCTCGTTTTTTTGTTGATTATTTGCATTTAAGTCTAAATTAGCACATTTCCAATCATCCTAATGCAACTTTTACGAGTAAAACACCTGTGAAAAATCTAATATCTTCAGATTTCTACATGTTTTAACATATTTTGATGGATTTAAGTTTAGTTGTGGCAATGAACTGTGGCTTTTAAATTTAAATCATACACATAAATGATGTCCTGGAAGTTTAAACCAAAGAAAACACTCTATGAGAGGGAGGGAAAAGTCCATTTGGTCTCAATATTGCATCCATTCACCATCTGTTCATTTGTTTTTCCCAAACATTAGTTGTGGTGAATTTCCAGGTTGTGCAAAACCCTCTTTTGCACTTTGCAGGATCAAGAACAATGCCCCTCTTTCTGCCCTCAGACAGATACTGTACATCACTTTGAAGCAAAGCTGAAATGCTATGGCTAGTAAATAATGGCTAAAGAGGTCAGCTATTGATCTGCTGCTGAAGGGGACCTTAGGGGCATGTCAAGAAGGCTCATTGTTGCTTGTCAATGATCCTTTTATGGCCTTGAACTCGACTAGTCTGCAGTCATAAATCAGGGTTAAACTAGTCCTCTAATAGCAAATCAATGGCGGTCAATAGATATTATGATGTGATTATAATTCAGTCAAGTAAACCATCGGTCAAAACTTAAATGGGCTTTCTTAGAGAGTGCTGCAAATGTGTTTGTTTTTTTTAGGTTTATACGCGGATGGAGTTCTCTGTTTGCTGTTTTTCTCTGCTGTTAAATGGCAAGGTCCTCCATTAGTCTAACTGAGAAGGTTGCTGAGATTTGAGAAAACAATGTAGAAGTTATATTGAGATAACCTTTAAACAAGAGCAGATATTTCACCTGCATTAGGATTACCCCAAGAGTAAGCCACTTGTTATTTAGCTCTAAGCCTCCTCTATCAATGCGCGTCTACCTGTTTGATAGCAGCATCAGTCAAAACTGTCCGGGATGCAACTAAATGGAGCGCAGGGACATATCTATCCAACTATAACCTTTGCAGTACTGATATTTATGATAAAGACCATTAGGCATTTGTGAGTTGCTTGCGCAAGGGCTTTGAGGCTAACAATGCTCGTGAAGCAAGGCGCTATCCAGGGGTTTTACACGACCGTCGGAGCCATCCATCAGCTCGGCCTCTGATGGAGGTGTCATCACCTGGGGAATTTCTAAGGGGTGATGATGCAAACACTGTCTGCAAAACCTCTGTTGTGGAGGCAACACTGATAATAGGAGGAAGGCATATTGTTTGCTCTTTTCACGTTAGCCTCTGTGCATTACAGGTTGCACGCTGACTGGACAATTTGTATTCGCTGTGCTCCCGAACGAGGCTGCCTGTAGTCTGTGAGGAGAGGAGAAAAGAGGCTGCAGGACGCAGTCTGAGCACTTGATTTGAAGGTTAAATATATTGCAGAGTGTGCATTACCAAACTTGCATAGCTCTTTTTGGCTTTTGATTCATATATTAAGAGATCAAATTAATACTAGTTGGTTTATCACATAGAATACTGATGCAAACCAAAGCCTGTCATCAGTTGCATCAACACACCAATAGGGATCCCTGTCTTTTTGTTTTGCATATTCACAAAATAACTCCATCCACCATTGTTCTTTGGGATAAAAGACTATCGCGTTTCATTTCTGCACTTTCCAGGCCAACCCTAGACACTCTGATTTTGGCAAAATGTAATTCTAATTTATCATTTTTCAGCCCGAGGCAAAACTCTCCCAAGCCTGGGGCTGTTTGAAAAGCAGCCGGACACAAAGACAGACCCTGGGAACTTTGCCCATGCAGTCAATCAGCCCGACACCCCAGAGTGCCCAGACCCCAAATAGCTTGTTTTTTGTCCGTGGATATCAAACAACATCTCCTCTCCCGTTGGATAATAAAAACATGTAAATAGAACGAAGGTGTCTCTGTCCGTGTGTGTGTTTGTTCTTTTGTTACTGTAGATGGTTGGTGATACAGGGAGTCTCTGTGGTCAGGGGCTGGGCAGCAGAGCCGACATCAATGAGCGCTGGAGGTCTGTGACGGTGAATGCAGCTGCTGTCTCGGTGCTGGACGGAGCTACGGGAAGGGTTTCAGCTGCCCCGTAATAAAGACACGCAGACGAATATGCAAACAAGAACACAAACAACCGTCTCCCCGAAAACTATTTTCTGCACTAAGATATGCAGCTTCTGCCTGATATCATGAAATCCTGCTGTTTCTCCCATTTTTTCATCATGTGTTTGCCTAATTTCTCCTATAATGGCTTTTATAGTGATTTTTGTTGACATTATTCATTCAGGCAAATACATATTTCTATTAAAACGTGATAAATTGCCTCCACATTAGAAAAAAAAGCAGAAGAAGTAATCATTTATTAGTACACAACAGCCAGTGTGTGTGTTCTGGATAGCTCTGGATTGTGAACATCTATATCTGTTGCTGTAAGGTTGTTTAATTCACCCAGAGGGAGACGAGAGAAGAATCTGAAGGACAAAGAGTGGGATCCTGGTGGCATGCTGAGGACAGCTTCATGTCTGATGTGGTCCAGACTTCACAGTGGGACACCGTGTCTACATTGTGTCCATTCAGGAAGGTATTCCAAAGGTTATAGATGTAGTAAAGCTGCAGAAATATTAGGTAATGTTCAGGAAAAGGATTAAAAACAATGATCATGCAAAGCAGCAATAAGATTTCTCTATTTTGTTTAGATTATATATATTTTTGATATCGTTCCACATTGCCTCTTGGTCTCAGTTCTGTGTTCAGCCTGTAGAGGGCATGCCAAAGCAGCAATCTGGTCAAGTCTCAGTGTGAGCCCACAGGACATAACAATATCCTCCGTAGGAGAAAACACTGGGTGACTTTCATCTGTCTTCAAAAGGGAAATCCATGGTTTTACTGGATAGATGAAGCACAAATATCATTCAGGTGATAAAACAATAAAAATTCTACTTCAAATCAAATCATCTGGAATTTACTGAAAGCACAATCCTGCAGATCTATCAGCGTCTAAATAAAACCTGGCTTTTACCGAGAGGCGAATTAAACAAGCTGCTCATTAGAATAACGTCTTCTTTTGACTCTAAACGGGTTAGAGGTCCTGAATAAAACATGACTTATCTATTGCAATCGCGTTAGTCGAGCCATTACTCATTGGACCATTTATTTATTACTCCATTCATCTACATAAATATTTAACTATGTCTTGGCATCTTTATGGACTGCTTGCTCTGTTGCTCAATTACAAGGAGCAGTGTCCTACCACGGCCATATGCCTTCTATCTGGTGACACTATATCTCCGCAATTTATGGATGCCGACTCAATGCAATATCATTCTGTTGGGTTTTATCTATACTAGTATTAATCTGGGCCTAATGACTGGCAGCAATATGTTTCAGTCTGTGCGCCCATAGAGTTACAACTGTATGTATAATAAGGCATGAAATGAATTGAGTGGTCTTTTTTTGTTATTCTTTAGATTAAATGGGTGCTAATGTGTGGTTCTCAGGTGGGAGTTTGTCCATCAAATAGGGCAGGTGTTTAGTTTTACTTCATATTTAACAAAGCGACTGGAGAGATGGCAGCTGGGAGATGTTGGATGGTTTGTGATCTGGATGAGTATCAAAAGAATCCTTATGTTTTTCAACTTCCACTATGGGAGAAAACCTAAATGATTGAAATGCATTTAAAAAACCTTGCATGAATTAGTGTATGCTCCTGAGTATGAAGACAAACAAAAACACATAAATCAATCCTCCATGACCCCCTGTTTCTTTCATTATAGTTCTTATTTCTGAACAATCACATAAATAAAAATCACTTTGGCTCAAAGCTGCGTTAGTTTAGTATAAAACAAACTGTTTTGAACAACAGGAAAAGCACTGAAATTAAAATGGGTAGAAATTGGCTGTAACCATAGGATACTAAGGTAAGCCATGCTTAAGAAATACACATAATTTTCTGATCTCTCACTAGCTCTGGAAAATGAATACACCTCCCACACTAACACGAAAACAGCTCCTCTTTTTAGCTATATTCTCTTCCAGAGTTCCCATTGATAATGAGCAGCCCCTCCCGACTCAGCTTGAATAGATATACGGATTATTACTCACACCTTACATTCTCACGTTGCATATAAGATTTTCCTCTGACCCTCCCTCAGTAAAAGCTCCAGCTTGTGTGGCTGGAGGAGTGTGGCAGCATGCTGAAACCAGGAGGAAGCGAGGAACCGTAAACACCCACCATGGGTCCTGCTTCAAAGTGATGAACAACAACAAAAGCAGCACTGGTTGTCTGTCGAGAGACAAAAAGAACATTTGACCACCTGGGTGCCCGTCATTTTCTCTTGCCGCCTCTCAACCATGACTATCATGAGATGTCCCTCTTAACATGTGGCTACTTCAACTCAAGTCACATTCAGCGTTCCTAATTCAGCTGAACTGCACGCCTCCCTGTGTTCCACTCAGTACTAATGCGAGAACATGTCTTCACTCTCTGGAACGACCTGAGAGCAGTTTGACAGTTTTACAAGTCATTTTAGCTTCTCTGTCAACCACCAGCAATCTAGTTTTGATTCAAATTTGCAGTAAATAAAGTGCATTCACATATTAGTGGAAATGTTATGAATAAATAATATCTGCTGTCTTTTTTTTTAACAATCCCACTTTGAAGAAAGGGGGATTTAGTTCTTAGCTAACGGCTAGTCTGAGCTAATTAAGGTCAAAGTAGATCGTTTCTATCTGAAACCAACTCCAATCTAAAAATCATAATCAGTCAGTTTCATCCAAACACAATTTTATAAACCTTTACATCAGTGTCAGATTCGTATCATAGAAAATTCTAGAGATATTTATGAGAGTGAGTCAGAGTTAGCAGCAGCTAGCTGCTAGCTGCAGCACACCCAGTGCAGCTTGGGACATTTTTAGCAGGAATTTAATATTTCTGCCAGAATGAATGGTGGATTATATATTTATCAGATAGTTTTCACATGAACGAATGATTTTTTAAAAAAATTAAAACAATTTCTAAACAACAACAATCCACTTTGGTCTTAGCTTTGTTCAGATTAGCAGTTAGCTTATCAACCAGGTCAGAATTAAAGTCAATTTCTCCCTATTGAGGTTATTCAGAGCTATCTACAAGTAACATTAACTGTTTACAACAACTTTAAAGATCTGAATGATCACTTTAATGCTTCTTTTAATCAGTGACATGACAGCTTATGCCATAAATTAAGTTCCACCAAAATACTTAAATTGCAACTTTTAATCCATCATTTTGTGATGCTTAAAAAAAACATAAAACCAGAATATTTTAAAAACTCCCTTTCAGTTGTCTTTACTCACCATTTCTAAGTGAAAAAAACTTGAATACAAGGAGAGAATGTTTAAAATGTCTCTTCACAGTGAGAAAAAGAAGCTAAATCACCTCTAGATGCCTTTTAAAGTTCATGTTGCTGATTTAAATTGCCAGACTCCACAAATCAGCAGCAAATCAAACATCCACCCTCACATATTACCCACCCCTGGTTCCCTAAAATACTCTTTTTGTCAATTACAATCAAAAGCACCCACTGTTGACCCCCCTTCCACTCTGTTTTTTTCCTTCTTTTTTGTACCCTTCCTAAAATTAAAGAACAGTGTATTGTGTCTGCCAGTGTACAAGACGACTAGACTCATAATGATTTAATGGATGCAAAAGACAGTGATCTCTATGGTGAGAAATAATTAGCCCTATCAATGCAGAAACAACACATACAATCCTGTGGATGTTTACCTAAATGGTACACATTTTTTACTGTGTGTGGTGTATTTGTTGTTGTTGTTATTGCTACTAATAGTATTGTTATTGTAGAAAAACATATATCTATAAACACCCATGAATGTGCTTCAGTCTTCATCATATTTCAGATATTTGCCACATCCTTATATTAAAACATCTGTATTTCATGCTTTTATTCATTGCTATTTGTGTGTCTAAGAATTTAGCTTCAGAAATCTGAACATGGCTCATTCTCAGTATGTTGGCATTTAGGTGCACAAAAATACCACTGCAGCTATTCATAAACCCCAGTTTTTGTTATGAGTCAACATGTCTCATTCAAAACACAAGTAGACCGCCTCTCTTATAAGCTGTTTTTTTTTAAATTATCTTTTTGCATTCACAGATGTGCAGATAAATGTCAAATATTTGTAGTTTTCACCTTTTATCTCAGATTATCTTTGAGTATTTCTGTCAAAATAGTTATTTCTTGTACAGAACCCATGTGTTTTTTTTACTTACATCAAAAAAATCCGCAAAAAATAAATTCCATCAATATCAGTTATCTAATTAAAAGGTGTTTTTTTAATTCTGCAGCCAAATTGATAGAAGATGCACAGAGACAATGCTCACTTATGCACATTATTAATCTGCAGATATATTTTTGATTGAGAGATTAGATGTTTTTTCATAGAATATTTTAAACTTTTTGGATTGCTGCATGATACAAACATAAAAATACTGCAACCCACATTGAACAAATTCAGATTGCACTCTAATCTGTCTGTGTGTTTGGTAAAGCTAGCAACCATCTGCATCCTGCTGGCTCAGCCGGGCCTGCGAAGTCTGCCTGGCGGCTGGGTGACATGTCTGGCATGCCACTGCTGGCTCTTCTTGATATAACAGAGAGCGTGTGACTGGCAGACCATGTTTCCTGTGCCTCCACCCCCTGAAACAGCTATCACTCTGAGAGGATGTTTTCAATCCCCCAGCTCCATACCCCTCTCCTCTCAGAGAGGAGGTCAAGTTTGGCCCATCACTCAGCGACCAAAGGGCGGGGCCTAGCAGCTGGCGGCCATCAGTGGCTGTTAAGATGTTCAGCAGTCTGCTCCCTAACTCATAACTGAACCATTCTGTGTTTTTAAAGATGCTTTTGATCAATCGGACCTGGAAATAATTACGAGTTGCATATCCTTCGACTGATTAAAATTCTGTTTTATGTCATCTGGAAAAAGATATTCAATATATAATATATTTAAATGTTCTGAGCATATGTAATGTAATTAAAAAAATATTGATAATTTAGTAAACTGATATAATGGTACTTTGATAAAAACAGACATAAGTAATCAAACATTTGAGCTCACATAAAGAAGCTTCTCACACATGGGTCATGTGTTCGTGCACTGACACGTTCAGCTGCAGGTCACATGAGTTCAAAGACTAAAATGCACAAGGACGTCAGCTGTGTGTTTACCCAAGATTGGGTCAGTGTTTTCAGGAGCATACACCTTTAACCGTCCATTTCTTTCCCATTTACACACACACACACACACACACACACACACACACACACACACACACACACACACACACACACACACACACACACACACACACACACCATTTATACCCAAACCCATGCTTATATTGACACACACACTTCTTAGTGTTGTTTTAGCAAGGGGGTGAGCAGCAACGGTCTGGAACAGGCCTGTTTTTCTTTTTTTCTTCTTCTTCTTCTATGTTTCTGGTGTGGGTCAAACTTTGGCCAGGCCTTAAGGCAGCAGCCATTTGATCCTTCCCGAGGTGCCTCTGGTTGGGGACCCATGTGAACCTCCACCTGCTGGGAGAACTTCACTTCAGATACATTGCTCAGCCCCCTCAGAACACTCTGGAGGGGAGGCAGGACGTTATGTTAAAGTCAACACCACAGGATCAGTTCACTCTTTGTGCTAGGCTTTGAGGGTGACCTCCATTTTTTTTTTTTTTTGGACCATGTAGAAGAAAGATGAAGTGCACCAGCTCATGTGGTCAACACACACGGAGGGCAGAGAGCAGCTTTCCATTCTTTATAAATGGTCTCCTTTTGAACTATGTTGAGTTCTATTATATCACAGTACTATGAGGCAAAGAAAGTTCTTCAAATTATTCAAACTTTTTCCCTTTAGTATGGATGATCTATGGGCTTAACTGGTTTTTATAATTATGAAAAATGAGAGATTCTGCTGTTAACACAAATATTCCAAATGTTATCAAACATTTCCACCACATGTTCAGTCAACACTACTGATGGCTCTTCACGGCTACAACACTCTCACTCAGCTCTGGAGTTCCACAGGGCTGTGTTGTTAGTCCTTTCTGTATGACTATAAACTATTATTAGACTAGTAGATGATACAATAGTAGTGAAACTGATCACTGAGGAAAAGTATTCTATTGGCAAAAGATCAAGTTCAGAAGCTGATGGGATGATATATATATGTGGGAAAAATGGGACATTTCACTAAGAATATCCCAAATGTATTCCCTGAACATGGGTGTAGATTTAGCATGGAGGGAGGTGATGAGTCCCCACCAATACCCAGTGATCACTGAATTGTCTACATGAAAAACTTGATCCAAGGGAGCAGAAATAGTGCTGCATCCCCACCAATAATACGTGCAGCCCAGTGGACTGAGGTGCCATGCTGCTGTTTCCAGGGGAAAGAGGCGTGTCTTGATTGAGCCCTCTCTGCTCCGTTCTCCCAGACACGCCCCCTCCCCCTGGACAGAGGCCTACGATGAGCTGCTCATGCGGACGACACCTGCTCTGGGTCTGGACGTGGACAGGGCCAGACTGGCCATTGGGCATTTTCCCATTAATGGTAACTATATGGGCCGGTTCGGTCCATTCGCGCAGCCCGTGATTTACTTCCTGTGTAGGCGAGTGCTTGAGGTCCTCTCCGGTGTGCCGTCCTTTTCCCCCCATGTCAAGAGCAAATCTACACCATTGTCCCTAAGTAATTTAAATGGATTAGTTTTCTAATTGTGGCAACACTCAGCTCATAATCTGCTGTTGATCTACTTTGGTTTTGTCAGCTGTGCTGTAATATGGCACAGAGTCTTTGCTGGGCCAGAGGAAAGACCTGCTTTTAGGAGCAGGAGGCGAGTAGCTGAAAATATTGTGGGCGCCATGTTTCAAATCTCTAAGTTAGTTTCACTTACATTTAATTTAAGACTAAATATGCTTCAACGTGAACAAAAAGTGAGATTAGCTGTGGAAATACATGAACTAATTGTTTCTTATCCCCCTGCTGTTGGTGTGTTTTAATCACCAGTCATGAAGTTAAAGTGAGTCAGACTACAGTGCTGCCCTCACGATTTTGTGCATTGTATTTTAAATGCCTTTTATTTTTATTGTTGGCTCTTTTTATTTTACCAGCAGGTGTTTATGGATCCTACTAGTGTGAAGAGGATGGCCGTGAAGAGGATGGCCGGTGATGCCCTACTTGGGATGCTGTCCCCACGACCCGGACCCGGAAGGCAAAGTGAGGCGAGGTTAGTGTGCTACACTCATTTTCAGTGGTGTACACGTCCAGTTTGAAAGTCAATAAATAGCATTTACAAGCTGGTTAAAACAGTGTTTATGAAATAGACTGATGGTCTCTTTGTAGGAATAAGGAGAGAACTGTCTCCCTGCACTGTGATCCTAAACAGAAACTCACATGCATTGATGTTAATAAGTTAAATGCACTTATAATGTGTAGTCCGCAAGTCTACTGAAAGGACTTTCAGCTAAAAATGTCCCAATTGGTGCAAAACATAAAAAAGAGATTAGATCAAGACATTTTCATTTTCTTGGATACACGCATCTCTGAAATGGACCACGGTACATAAAATCAGGACAACAGAAGTCATTTTTCTTTTATTAAAAAACATCAACTTGTCCCAGTGGATGCTGGTGTTCTGCTACAGCTCGAGGAATGTTGTCACTCACAGCATCATGTTGGTATGGTGACAGCTCTGCATCACATCTGCAGAGAGTTGTAAAGGCTACACAAAACTGTCAAGCAACTGATTCTTGAAGAATTATTCACACATAAAGGTTTTTTTTCCACACATTAAACCAGTTTTTGTCTTAGAGCTCATGTTAACAAGGTAGTGATCAGTCAGCTGCTGACCACTTGGGTTTTCATGTGTCCAAACTGGTCATTTTATTTGGGATTTCATTAAAAAATACACAATTCTTTAGGTCATAAAGTAATGTATCTCTGCCTAAAATGGCATCCTGCTGTTTTTGCTTCTTTACATTTCAGCATTTCCTCCTCCGTTAAACTCATCCAGGCCTGTGTCCTGTGTGTATACAGTACTCATGGCTGACTCGTTCAGGTCTTCTCTGCTGTTTTCTGCCTGTGCACGCTACTTGTCGGAAGAGGCATGATGAAGAGTCATCCATCTCCAGCTAACAGCCACCAGTCTGGCCCCATGCTGGAGCCCCTGAGAGAGGAAGCAATCGCTCACAGCACAGGAGCACATTCCCCCTCAACACAGGGGGGACATGGCCATTTAACCCATCAAGGCCCAGTCTACTTTTCTTTCCAATCACATGCAACCGTGTACATCTGTGTGTTCTGTAACTGAGAATCTTTCTGGCATCGCAAATGTCTTTATGTGTGGATCCATTCGCCGTCGTTCGTACCGTATTCCTGCCAGTGCATCACATCCTACATGCTGTATGGAGCGTTTCTTGTGCCGAGGTGTCTACACAGTATCCTTGTTTATTTTCTCTTTCCTACTGGCATGAACACAGCATCCTTGGACAGGCAGAGTCTTGCCGTGAAACCAGCCTGAGGAATTGACACTCATAGTGTTTCTCCACACTTTTTCTAATGGCATTGTGAGCCCCCCGCCACTGCTGGCATGGAAGGTGTTTAGCACCTCACTGTTTTTACTTTGACAGAGAAGGGACACCGCCATTCCCCTGGCTCCGTGGGCCTAGAACCGGTTCCTCTGTTATTGTTTCCACCGTGGGCATGCTTCCTCCCCTTAATAAACCAATTTCATGTGGACAGCAGTGTGGCCTGGCTAGCTGTGCTGGCTTTGAAACAAGTTTCAGACAGATACAGATGCATCCTGGCACTGCGCGCCCGGGTGACACCAAGGTGAAAATCTCAATTCGTACATGGGCAAATGTCTTAAACACACAATTGCGTGACACAGAGATAATGGTTGACCATGCGCCGTTACAGAAATAGAAATGTCTGTGAGGAATGAGATGACGATGGAGAGAACTCTGGAAATGAGGGAGCGTATACATACGCACTGAAGCCATCAGTGACGAGAGGGAGACGAGAACTGAATGGGTAGTTAGGTCAAGAAATGAAAGAAAATGGAGTCATAGAGGTTAGGCAGAATGACTTTTAAACAATAAAATTGACGACCCTTGTCTTTAGAAGCAAAGTGTGGACGTTGTGAGCCATGACCAAAAAGCTATTGTTGACTAACATCAACCGTGTGCGTTATCGTTGACCCCTGTGGCTAGAAATGGGAAAAGAACGGAAATGGAAGAAGCAAATATGAATTAGAGACAAACGTGTGGCGGTATGACAATGAAAGGAAAAGAAATGACTCACTTTGAGTCAATTGTCTGAACAACAGAGCAGTATACAGTAAGTACCCTCAGGTAGGGTGTTTGTATTCACACAAAAGTGTAACAACATATATACATTTTATTTGTGTTCACTTTTCTTCATGAGCGCTCTGCAGTTTTGGAGAAGACAGACCGCAAAGGTCATAATTATTTGCAGTCATGCTGCTCCTCACTTAACAGATGGAGACAACCTGAGTCAACATTTTCAATTAAAAAAGGGAACCCAAACAAACCGAGAGGAAAGAAAAGCCACTCACACACACACACACACACACACACACACACACACACACACACACACACACACACACACACACACACACACACACACACACACACACACACACACAGAGACAAGCTGGAGAAATGGAAGTGACCTTGAGGACCTGATACCTCATTAAAAGTGATGCTCCAAGCCTGCAAACAGGCTAATTAGACAAATCCTGCTCACACTTATAGTTCACATAGTGGGTTCTACGAGAGATCATATTGAGATTGTGTGTCAGTTATGTGTTGAATTCTATTAAAAAATCTTTCTGTAAAGTGTCTGAAGTTGATTATGCTATTAGAGGGTAAATATATAGATTTTGATGAATAACATCAACAATCAATGCAAATTAATTAAATTCTAGTAAATTATATTTAATTTACAGGTTTTTCAATGGGGCTGCATGGTGGCACCGTTGCCTCTCAGCATAAAGGTTTGATTCCTGGCTGCGTGTGTGGGTTTCCTACGGGTACTCCAGCTTCCTCCCATGGACCATAAACATTCATGTTGGGTTATTTGGAGACTCTAAATTATGCCTAGGTGTGAGTGAGTGTCTGAATAGTTGCCCTGTGATGGACTGGTGACCTGTCCAGGGAGTCCTCTGCCTCTCGTCCTGAGACTGCTGGAGGCAGACAACAGCTCCCTGCAACCTTCATGGATGGATGGATGGATGGATGGATGGATGGATGGATGGATGGATGGATGGATGGATGGAAGGACAGATGAAATGTTTCTAAATGTTTTTTTCAATCTTAAAAGTGTTTTTAATGTAAAAAGTTTGATTAAGTGATGTACAATGTTACAATGTGTAAAAAGCTTTTTAATGATTCTAGCAATAAAAAACTGAAAAACCTGAGGCTCTACCTACTGCGCTACTGCCTGCTAACTAATTACAACTCCATAAATTTTTTAAATAATAATTTGAACAAGAGTCAACACTGAGGTGTATTTTTATTTTCTAATCTGGAAACATTTAGTTTACATTAAAGCTGCACTCAGCAACATTGTAAACAAGCTACATATTGCTAGCTATTTTACAGAAACACGTCTCAGAGCACTCACCCCTCCCGTCAGGTAAAATCCGTATAAGCCAGCCTTTCCCCGACGTGGGACCATGCTTTGTCACGGTAACTGTTCAAAACAGAACTCCAGCTGTAGATACATCCCCCAGGTTTTTCTTCTTTTTACCTCCAAACGTTTTTAGTTTTCTGCTAGCTGAAAAGGTGCTTTTGTTTTTGGGACTCTGGTATTTTTTCCTAAAATAGAAGCGCTAGCAGCCGGCTGTTTCTGTCCTCCTCTCACTTCCGGGATGTTCTGCTGCAAAATGTGCCCGGGCGGATTAATGGTGGATCCAAGCAGACAGACAGCCGGATTGTCCAATCCTTCGGTCCAAACGATAGGATTGGCTGAAGTTTTTAGAGAACTGCGGGACAACCACTTCATTGATTTCTTTCAAGTTTTTGTAATCTCCACAATATATTTATAGCTATACTATGTTAGAACGTTGTTAAGAGGCATTAAAAAAACGTTAAAAGCTACATTGTTTATCAAGCTGCTGGGTGAAGCTTTAAGATGGTAAGATTTAAAACTTGTACTGCAGCCAGCCACTAGGGGGTATCTTTTTATTCTTGCTTCAGCTTCATTTTCAACATTTTGTTTATATACCTTGTTCTTCTCTAAGTTGATTATTACTTAACACCTAGGAAAAAAGTAATCTGAAGAGTAAAATGTCTGTCAGTAAAATGTTATTAGTTTGCATTGAGGGGGCGGGACTACTGCAGCCTGCCACTACTTGTTATGACTTCAAGTTCTCATTCCAATCTGAAGTTATTTCTAAGGTTACATTCCACTAAACACCTATAGTGGGTGGCAGTGGCTGAGCCAGTAGCAGGTCGTTTAGTAATCAGAGTGTCGCTGGTTCAATCCCAGTTCCTGCTGGTCACTCTGCCATTGTGTCCTTGGGCAAGACATATTTTCTATGTGTGAATGTTGATGGTGCTCAGAGGGGCTGATGATGCCTTGCCTCTGTCAGACTGCCCCATAGCAGCTGTGGCTACTGATGTAGTTTACCACCACCAGTGTGTGAGTGAGTATCCTCGAATAGAAAATATAAATATCAAATCCATTATTATTTTTATTAAGATCTATAAAAGGTGTATTTTTATTTTTCAGGCTGTAAAATGTCCCATTCATTTACATGGAGGGGTTTGAGACTTATAATGTGTACTGCAGCCAGCCACTAGGGGGCATTTGTTTTGTTTTCAGTTTCTAAACTACATTTTTGTGTCTTGTTATTATATATGAAGATGTTCAGGATTCATTTAGGTTACGTTGATCATACGACAGTGTTTAATGTTTAAGAGGAACACCGTGGTCTGTAGACAGGCTGTGTGGATGTCTTATAAAGGGTTAATTGTCTAAGAACAAAAAGCAAACGTGTAAGCAGCTGCCAAGCATTCCTCTTTTCTAGATTTAAAACATAAAGATTATGTTTTTCAAAATCATAATTCTTACTTCAGAGGCATTTCTAATGCAGTGTAACTGGATGGTTGTCTTTAAAACACCTGACAAAGGTTTTCACTAGTAAGAAAAATGTTTTAAACCTAGTTTGACTGTTTTGCATGACTGTTATAGCAACAAAAAAAATACAGTTCAGTTCATTTAAAACATCTGTTCTCATTTTCAAAAACAAGTGTCAGTGATTACCAGAGAGATGTGGTTAACATAACTGTTGTTAATTAAGACATCACTCATCTAATAGGAAAACTATAAATTAACAGCAAACAAACTTTTATTTCATAACTGCAAGAAAATTGTCTTTTCTTGTGGCGACCGAAGTCCAAAACTCAACAACAAATACATAAAACGAAACAAGCAGACCGAAAGAATCAGGGAAATGCCTCATTTTAATTAAATTAGCACAGCATTCTGGGATACGAAACTTTAAATGAAAAGATATGAAAGCCTCTTACAAAACAACACGTTTTCAAAAGTACAATAAAATAGAAACAAAGTTGCAATGAAAGGTCTGATCAAACATTTAGTTGTTGGAGAAATGTTGTGGTTTATTTATTGTATCCAGTACAAATATTCTAATAATGTAGATGTAGTAAATTGTGGGATTTTAATCTGACAAGTTAAGCGAGCAATCAGGTAATTATGTGTTAAATTTCTCACTTTTAAGTTATGGGACGTCACATTTAGACACCAGAGAAACTGTGTTAACGCCGTGAGACAGGAATACCAGAAATTCATTAGATTTCCCAAGAAAACCAAAATCAAGACGTCAGAAAAACAGGAACGTTGTTAACATAAGTTAAAAGTTTTAAATGATGATGTTTTTGGAGTTTTTTAATGAACCAAACAGTTGTTTTACTAAACTCAAAGCACCATTGGTTACTTTTTAGACAGACAGCAGCATCCAAGTAAACATCATGTCAAGCTGACAGCCCCAGAGAGCCCATCCAGGGTGTGACAACCATCAGAGCCGCATCCAGACATTTAAAAGACTTTATGTAGCGAAGCCTCTCTACCGAGACAGAAAGGGACATGTTGTTCTCAGCTAGGCTGGAAGAGAGAAGGAATGTGTGTGTTTATGTGTGTGTGTTTATGTGTGTGTATCCTTGGTGTGGCAGGACGAGGAGTGCTGATTTAGACGTAGCCAACCCAAACACAGATGCCCCGGTCCTTCCTTCCTGTGGGTAACAGAAGGAGACACAATGTGTTCGAGAGGCCAGAGCTGACAAAGGGATTAATCCGACGACAACAAATGCTGCAATCTCTGGCACCAGTCGCCGCAGAAAAATACATATCATATGGTGTGCCACGAACAAACAGGCAGGGAGAAACGGAAGATTAAAAGCATGCAGGGATTTTCAAAGTAAAAGTCATTCAGAGTTCATAGAAACGTGATATTTCCTTCAAGTCACCTGATGTTTCTGTTGTTTTATTTAATATTATTAACAAATCATTGGCTTGCAGTTTAATCTGTCAACCCAGCTATTACCTCCCACTTTCTCATCATTGTTAGTTCTCACATCTTTCTCTCCGTCTCCTCCTGTGTCTGTCTTTTCTTTCACACCCTGTCTGAATTTTTTTTTCCAGGAGGCTGATATGAAACCTGTGAACATCTGCCGGCGATACAGCGGGGAGGAGCAGGCCAGAGATGCTGAGATGAGGTTGAGTTCACGCGAACCACCCGTGGCGCTGGACAGTTTCGTCCATCGGTAAATCTACCATCTCAGTACTATCAGAGGTTTATACACCCCGCTTCTCTTATGGGTGTGTGTGTGTGTGTGTTTTTCTCTGAAATAACATAATCCCATAAGAGGGCAGGGAGATATTTTTTTGGGAGGATAAGGGGAGAATAGAGAGGGGAAAAATTATAGCGGTGAAGAGAGAAAAGGCGATGAAGGGGAAGAGGAAGAGGGGAGGGGGGGGGCAAGAGAAAAGCATTAGTAGTTCCAGCCAGCTGCCAAATGATGCCCTTGATTGCCTCTCTTCTTGTGCAGAAACAGAAGGTGTGAGGGGTGATTAGGCCTGGGCCCGATCCCTGATGAACAGATGTTAATAACAAAGCCCATGTTCATTGTGGTTAATAGCCAAGTGTGCCAGGGCTGGCTGCTGAGGCTAGGGGAAAAATCTGCCTCCATAGCTCTTCTCCTCTCCTCTCCCCTTCACGAGAGAGAGATAGGCTTCCTCTACTAATGTTTTGGCTGTACACTAACGTAATGAGCATGGTATTTGCAAGAAAAGGTAATGATAATCAGTCACAGGGGCAGGAAAAAAAACAGCAAATGATGGTGCGTCGCATTCAGGAGATAGAGGAGCTCAGGGTTTATGCTGTTAACTTTTAGTTGATGATAGTCTTTTGATGATATGAGAGATAAAGCAGTGTTAATAAAGCTGGGCTGAAATCACTGTCGCCTCATTGTTGATCCTATTAGGCTATAGTCTTCAGGCTTTAATGACCACCGCTGTAATGTGCGGAGGTTTTGGCGTAATTTAGTATCGGTGAAGCCGAGATATGTCAGTTCTGCAGCAAAACGTAGCATCTAAAGCTAAATCATCCAGCGCTAACGAGTTTGAAATCACATTTTGAATTTATGCTCAATGACGAAAATAAAAGTGTGGTTAGAGGTCAAGCAGCAGAGGACTATAAATGGAGACACATGTCTTTCAAATCGTTGTTGTTGAAAAACAACACAAAGTTAAAAACAGCGTCCACTGTTACACCACTTCCTTCCTTCTGAAGAGTACACAGCTCACTTATAAAACATTCAAATGCACTGAATTATTAACGTGTAGCTCATGTTTTCTGGGTTTTGTGCCTTATTTTGGAAAGGGGGGTGCAAAATTTTGAAATTATTCCATGCATCTGCACCAATTTATTTCTACATGTAGAATCATCTCACACTCCAGTATCTCTGTGGGGATTATAAAGATGGCAGAGATGCATGGCAGGCCCACCCCTTTCATCCAGGCTATAGAAAGAGAAACACTGGCTCTGTTGACGGTGAAAATGTAACATTTTCCTCACTGTGGTACTCTCGTTTTCAAATTGATGCCTTGTCTAAAATAGACAGAAGGAGGTGTAATGAATGTGCTTCAGAGGCACAAAGATAGTCCACCAGGACATCGTGGGATTGCAGCTCTGTAGACTGCCTCGCTTTTAATAGCGCCGAGGGCGGGCGGGCTGTTGGCTATTCAAATTTGAAGAGGGTGGAAACATTTGTATCTATCTACATGAGATGTTCCAATAGATAATAGTTCAATTTGGGGGATTCACACTGTCACCTTCACATGTCAACTCAGAGTTTGGCTTAATGTGAAAATCTTTCACTGGTAGAAAACCATGTCTGCCTGCCTTCTAAACAGACTCACAGGAGGTCAGGAGAGTGCTGAGCTTACAATCAAGGGACGAGGTTACACTAAAAAGCTCCATCACTGCCTCTTCATTACCATGACAATGACGCCTCTCTGTGCTTTCTTTGGACAGGTACAGATCAGCTTGACAGATGACTGAAAATCCTTCAACAAGACCCAAATATCTCCTGTAATCACCCTAACTGTGAGGCACAAAGGCATGCAGATGTTTTCTTATGGGTAATGGCTGCCTCCAGAGAAACCATTCACTTCAGAGAGACACATATTTTTTTCAGAATATGTGCAGTATATGTATGCACAAAGTTCTAAGCTTTTCTGTGTGTGTCATGTACATCAACTAACTTTATGAACTTTATGACTCAAGGAATTGTGTCTTTGGCAAGAAAAAATGAACAAAATACTACAAATATTGGATCTTGATTTTAAAAATGTGCAGATTTTGTAAAACATCTTCCCATTGTAAATAAAATAAAAATAAACAGCACAGACCATTATAAAGGACTCACAGACTCTTACAAGACAACCCAGAACACATCTATAGGGGTAAATTGTCAGTGTTGGATTTTTTTGGTGATGGACATTGTTGTCATGGTGTAGTTTTTTCTGTTTGAGATCGTTTTAATTGCATACTTATAAAAAAAAATTGTCAGTATCATTTATTTATTTACTTTAGAGGTTTAGAATTGGTTTTCATTGTGTTTTGAGGTATAAAGTTTATAAATGGCTCATCCCAGCACATATATTTCTCAGTTTCTTCACCACTAAGTCAGGTCTACGATTAAGTACTTTTAAAACAATGTGATGCAGTCTGTTTTTAAATAAATAATGACATCCTCTGTGGAGTTTTCCTTTTGGCATTATGGTGGAGTTTGAGTACCCCATGGTAGGGTCTCCTGCTGGACTTAGAGGAAGGGTCAAACTAAGAGCGATTCAAGAAACTTTATAAAGCTAAACAACAGAAAACCAATCACCTCACCCAGAAGAGGGAAACTAGGACATGCTTTGAAACTAGACAAGGGTTTAGATCATCAAACTCCTGGTGGTTGAACTTTTGTTTCTATCAACCTGGCTCAGACCAAATTATCACTACTGTATGTGGACCTACAAATCGCAGGTAGAGTGGTTGAGATCAGGTGCAATGTTAGCTGGGTGGCTAATAGGATGGATGGGGGGGGGGGGGG